>PNEQ01001698.1:0-52836 GCA_003012365.1 Medauroidea extradentata | reverse complement strand
ATAATATATATATATATATATATATATATATATATATATATATATATATATATATATAAGAGAGAGAGAGAGAGAAGCGCTGAATCAGGCGAGCGACCGACCATTTCCGATGATAGCCAAATGTCCCGCAGAGTGTAAGCGGCTTGACACAAGTGGTCGGCACACACTATCGGGCTGCGGTAGTATTAAAGGGACGTGTATTGGTCAAATAAAACGTTTAAAAATTATATTCTTATGTGACAATTTTAATGAGCACTTGGACATCCATAATTAAGTGTGTTCGCTAAACCATGTCAATTACTCCATAGAACAAGTACTGTGACTGGTAGATTTTGTGACGAATAAAACGAGGAATGTGCGTATGATTACTACATGTGTCCGCAGATTCTCGAAGAACTGCACGAGGTTCAAGGAGGACGTGGAGGTGAAGGAAGAGTTCGTGGTGGCGGAGTGCCGGACTGAGGGAGGACATCTCGTCTACAAGGACGTGCACGCCTTCGTGCCTCGCAAGCCGGCCGTGGAGCAGCGGTGTATCCGCGCCCCGCCCAGGGACCGTGTCAGCGTGCTCGTCGTCGGCGTGGACGCCGTGTCGCGCCTCAACCTGCACCGCCAGATGCCGCGCACCGTCGCGCTCATGCGCAGCCTCGGAGCCGTCGAGATGCTCGGCTACAACAAGGTCGGCGACAACACCTTCCCCAACCTCGTGCCCGTGCTGTCCGGCCTCTCTGAGGGCGAGCTTCGTCGTCGCTGCTGGCACAGCGACCGCGACTTCTTCGACCCCTGCCCCTGGATCTGGAAGAACTTCAGCGAGGCGGGCTACAGGACCGCCTTCGGCGAGGACGCCCCTTGGATGGGGATATTCACATACGTGAAGCGAGGGTTCCGACGCCAGCCCACCGACTACTACGCCAGGACGTACCAGCAGGTGGTCGAGAACGAGCTTGGCCACAAGAAGATGTGGAACGCGAAGCTGTGTGTCGGTTCGCAGCTCACCTTGCAAGCGATGCTCGGCTACGTGTCCAAGTTCGTCGTCGCCATGTCCTCCTCCGACTCGTTCGGCTTCTTCTGGACGGTGAGCCTGACGCACGACTGCCTCAACTTCCCGCAGCTCGGCGACGAGCACTACGAGGAGTTCTTCCGCCAGCACTTCGAGTCGGGGGATCTGAAGCACACCGTCGTCATCTTCATGAGTGACCACGGCATTCGTTGGGGGGACATCCGCGAGACGTACCAGGGCCGGCTGGAGGAGCGCCTGCCGTTCCTCATGTTCGCGTTCCCGGGGTGGTTCTCGGAGAGGTACGGCACCGCCGTGGCGAACATGCGGAGGAACGCGCGGCGCCTGACGACGCCCTACGACCTGCACGAGACGCTGCGAGACCTCCTGGATCTGCGGCAGCTGAAGGAGGGCAAGCTGAGGAAGCGGGCGGGCGGTGGAACGGCACGGGGCCGTAGTCTGTTCCTGCCGGGGTCGGACGACAGGACGTGCGGCGACGCGGGCGTCGACCCACACTGGTGCGCCTGCCAGACGAGCGAGCCACTGAACGTGACGGACGAGAAGACGAGGGTTGCAGCCGACGTACTGGTCAACCACCTGAACACTCTACTGCGACAGTACGGCGAGTGCTCGCAGTTACAACTAGCTGAGGTTCGCAGCGCACAGCGCCAGGTACCCACCTCGGAGCTGCGACAGAGCCACGCCATCGCCGACTACGTGCTCGTGGTGCGCACGCTCCCCGGTGACGCACTCTTCGAGGCCACCGTCAGGCAACGCGCTGACAACACCAGCATGGCCGTCGAGGGCACCGTCAGCCGCATCAACACCTACGGCGACCAGAGCGCCTGCGTCGCCGACTTCCACATGAAGCTCTATTGCTTCTGCAAGCGGTACTTGGCTGGCAGCCACGCCGCGTCGTGATCCTCGTTTGCTGTTCTGCTCCATGCTGCTGTCCTCGCCGGCAGTTGGGTCGTTTCTGCACGTTCGACAAGTTAAACGTCGAATGAATTTAACGTTACTGGTTACGCCAGCAGGAATACCGTACTAAGTATGCGGATAATGTGATGAAAATGAAAACGGAAATGTTAACAAATGCGACACCGAAGTAAACGTATAGTCTACCAGTCGTAAAAACAACTCTGAAGTGTAGACGTCGACACTCAGTAGAAAAAGTCAACCCTCACATTGTTGGATACGGAGATGTCTAGGGATTAAAAAAAAAAACGAATGCCATCCAACGAAATAGTAATGAAAATTTTTGCTGTTTGCCGAACATCCAGAACTAACTTTGTAATGCTATGAAAAGTTAAAATTGCATCGAAATTTTTGCCGTTTGCGTAAAACAGTGTTACTACAGTACCGTAAGCTGAACCCATGTTGTCAACGTTGTAAGAGACCTTGACAATGCATTTCTTTCTGGGAATGTCCCCTTTTTGGTATAAATGTACAGTAAATGGGGAACTGTATAAAATTAACCCACCGAATCGGTATCTCGAAAGCTTATGCATCGACAAAATTAACTTGAAAGAATTAGATATAGCGCTGAAAAGATCCCGGTACTAACTGTAAACAAGTAGGCCTTCTTCTGCCATAGAGAACGATATAACTATAAAATATGAATAGCGCAGTAGCTGGAAACGAACCCGGCACTCCATTCTAATGTTGTTTGCCCTTGCTTGCTGAGGCAACACAGTCGAGGTTTACTACAAGATACCCAGAGGTTAAAGTCACGAACGCAATTTTTTCTTCTTGTATGTATGATAGACAAAATTATCAGAGTTGTCCATCTACGTCGATAGAGCCTAATCCCTTGTTCACGATAAGTGTAGACAGTTGCACATGTTTTATTCTTTCTTGGTAGCCTACTTTGTATCGTATGTCTACAAACTGAAATACAAGATGTACAGAAACGGCCGTGTTATAAGCCCGCCATGCGAACCCAGAGCTAAATTCGAGACGAAAATGTTAGCGACTAAATGTTGTCCGACAACATTATCTACGGACAATGTGGCAACACAGTACGCTTCACGTATAATTATTAGTTATACATGTAACGTCAAGTAAGCATAGAATTATGTTTGAACTGCTCGGGATTTGAAACCGCGTCCTCAATATAATGTTCTGAACAGTGGTAGTAAGATATCTGTGTAACACGAAAGGGGACTAACTACAGAGCTATGTTCCCATATTGTACACGTAAAATATCATCGTACAACATTTTATCACTAACATTTTCATCACAAATTTAGCCCAGGATTCACATAGTGCGCTTATTACGCGGTCGTTTCTTGACATCCTGTATATTAATTGTGTGAAGAGTGGTTTTAACAGCTCACAATCGAAACTGTATAAAATAATGCCGTTATGAAATTATTTCAAACTTTATTAGAATGTCTCTACTAAATAAATTAGGTTATGTACCCACACAGAAATCAGTGCTTCAGGGTGATCAGATATGAAAAACAATGTTAGCACTTAAGTTTGTATAAAATATGACTTTAATTTATTCTTAATAGCACTGTACAGCATATATCAAATTTAGAATTTGGGTATTAAAACTTACTCTTTTAAAGTTACTAAATATAGCAGAATTAATTCCCGGTAGTCATGATAAACATTTGCTATGGATCCATGTTACAAATACGCCAATACACTCGGCTAATGAAATCCCAAGAACACACGCAGTAGCTAACAGCTGGTCACAAACACTGCATTTCTATTTGATATAAATTGCACATTATATAGTACGGAACATTTACTGTACTTCTGTAAAAAATAATGATAAGAGGAAAAGGGAAACAACAATATTCGTTTATTCAAATTTTTTTGACAAACAAGTTTTAAAAACCGGAAATTCTGCCGATGCAGTAACAGAATAAGTCATCTCTGCTCGCAGTCTTGCAAACATGCGAAAAAAATATATCCCAGTAGGTTCAGTCTAATTTCTACGTTCAGTGTGCGATTGCTATAGCATTTATTGCCTTTTGAAATTTCATGCATTTGAATAAGGCATACTTGTTCTACCAGTCGCCTTAGAAGCGTGGTGGGTAGCATGCCGACCTACGGTGCGAGAAGTCGTAGGTTCGAGTCCCAGCATAGGCATTAATGTTCGTGTAGTTTTCTTAGATTTAAATAGTTAGTAAGCTTTCCCTCACTAACTCATTGATCCCCCAGGTATAAAACCGGGGGATGTAAATAAATCTTTGAAAACAAAATAAAATGTGTTTTGCCGTTAGTTCAGCAGTTTTAAAACCTCTAATTGGATCATTCTTGTCCCGACCTGCGTATTTCCTGCCAAGTGTTAAAATAGACATCATCATGGGACAATTATAAAGCCCCTAAATTTTAATGTTGTTCTCAAAAGAGTGTATTAGTTGCTGATAATTGACTGCAGACTAACAATAACCTCCTCTTCGATCATACTAGACGCCTTAATTTTGTTGTTTTGATGGGAAACAACATTCAGTGATATATCTAGTCGTTTTGTCACATGAATCACGAGATGTTAATGAAGTAATTAACTACTTAGTTAATAAAGTTTTTTCCTATTTACACTAATGCACATATGTGCAGAGTACAGCGAATGAGATAAAAACTGAAGTTACCAAATGTGTGCTAAAGACTTTAAAGGCTGTGATATGTTTAAAGTTAAAGCGTGTTGTTACTTAGATATAGTTATTGAGCCACGATATTTAGATAAAATGTAAGTGATATTACTGTTTGTCGTTTGTAAATGTATACGTGTGAAATATCTCTGAAATATTTGGTGTTCTTGCCTATTAGAATTGTAGAATTATGTTCCATATACATTAGAAGTGTGTAGCTTTGTTTGGAAAATTGTAACTATATGCATTCTGAATATGATGCACAAATATAGTATTAAGGTCATGACCCATCATTTCAACTACTTTTACGATAGTTATTTTTAAAATCCTTAATGAGAGCAGATATCGAAAAACTATTGCACAATTTTTAAAAACATATTTTACTATGTCCACTAAATATTTCAAGACAAAATACACAATGGTTGTAGCAGAGTATATAATTAAGAAAATTTACATTAATGAACCAATTAACCAAACCTATATAATCATTTGTCAATAAAAATATTAGACTACATAGTAAAATCAATTTAAAAAAACTGAGTGGCAATTTTTTTTATATACGCTCTCGTTTAGGAATTAAAAAATTATAATACTGAAAGGATGGATGGATCATGGCCTTAAGGGGGAATGCTAGACAATTTTACTGTATTTTCAACTTTTTAACCATAAGAATCAATAAAACTGTATTAACAAAATTTTCTCTTCGACAAAACGTAGGATATATTCTTTGTAAACAGCTTGACATAAATAACAACTGAATCATTCATTACTATGTCATGCAGAATCATTGTTAGAGAATTATAGGTTAACTTTCAAGAATTCTCTTGCAATGATTCTGCATGACAGATTAATGAAAGATTCCATTATTATTTATGTCTAGCAGTTTATTAAGAATATATCCTATGCTTTGTCGAGTAGAAAATTTTGATAATACAATTTGAATAAATGGTATGTCTCAATAATTTAAAATACAATAAAATTGTCTTAACATTCCCCCTTAATGCAACTGTAAAGACAGCAAATTATTATGAATTAAAATATGTTGGTATAGGCGGTTCGCGATAAAGTGAGTACTTTTGAAGACAATTGCGTCTAGAATAATAAACTAAAAATACATTATTTATTCTGACCTTAGACGTCAACATTTTAGTACGTTAAAATATATATATATACGTTTATTGTTACTTAGATTGTTTATATTAAATGTGGCAAGAAACTATACATTACCTGAAAGTAACTAGGGCTTCAAAAGTTCTTATTTGGTTCTGAACCGTCTATATTTTTCGACAGCAAGAAGTAAAAATTCTTGTAAAGTCTTTCAAATGTACAAATATACTTGTTTGGTGTTAACGTACAATTGTGGCTATAGTACGTTGTTACTGATATTAAGTACTATAGATTTCAGAATGGTACAATATATTTTATTGAGCTGTTAGGTAATATGTTGATGTATACCATTATTTATATTAAAAATAAATTTAATTTAATTACTATTTTCTGTGTTCTTTTCGTTTGTAAATGTTAGGTATCTAACGCAATTTTTTCTCTCAATTTTTAGTATTTTTTCTTTATCCGTCGTGTGTTTCTCTAAGCGTGCGTATGTCTTGAGTTATTTTTTTTAATACACATGTCACATTCATCGAAATCTTAATATATCCACATCATCCTTTGTAAGCGTATCTTATAATTATTTCATTTTACGACGTAATTTCACATAGAAAAATTATCACCCAGATTTACGGTCCAAGTAATATGTGGCATAAATATTAGAGCCAAAAGTTATATTTTAAAAAGTTTATTCAACCGGGTTAAACTAGTTAACAAAACCTTCCTCAAAATAAATAACCTTAAGGGACATTAAGTTATTAAGTTGACGGTTCGTCCTGTAATAATTGATCCTTAAACAGTTTTCCCATTGTGTTATTTGTGGGCTAAGTATTTACTGATGGTGGAAAAAATTATGGTCCACGTGGAACGAAATTTGTACACAACAAAGATGATTAGTGTCGTCACATTTAAAAACACATTTCATGTCACTGAGAGTACAGCTTCGTGGAGTAAAAAAATCACGTTCACAAATTTTGTGATTGGTTCTGAAAGATGCCTCTAGTCTGCACGAGGTAAAAAATATAAATGGGTAACATAAATGATCACCAGCCATTGGAAAAACTACCCCATAGTTTGGCCAACTAATTAGTAAGACCAGTATTTAAAGTTAAGAAATTTCTATGCAGTAAATGTGAAAACATAATGTAATGCAGAAGATTCACACAATGCAAACTAAGCTATAAGGTTCAAATTAGTCTGTGAGTAAATACTTTAATGTAACTTTATTGAAATAAAAATATTACACAATGTTTGAAATTATAAAAATATTTTTGGAATATAATGTGTTCACTTTGTGAGGATAAAATGAAATGTTATTAATAAAGTTGATAATAGTCAGTAGTTTCATTAAACAAAATTGATATTTTCGAAATGGAAAGTTAATATAAACGAGTTACATCACAAGACAGACACCCTTACGTAGTTGCTGCTTCATATTCACAGCGGCCGCTGTTACATGTAGAAGCTAGTGCGTTCACCTCCTGTCATAGAGAACGAGGTGTAGTTCCTGAATAGCTGCACAGTATATACATACATACATACACACATGCGCGCGCACAGAGTAGGTGTAGGGGGGGGGGGTCCCTCTGAATTCGACCGACAAACGGTGATTACTGAGTAAATAATAAGCT
Source organism: Medauroidea extradentata (assembly GCA_003012365.1). NCBI lineage: Eukaryota > Metazoa > Arthropoda > Insecta > Phasmatodea > Phasmatidae > Medauroidea > Medauroidea extradentata. Next base: position 45,499 of record PNEQ01001698.1, on the reverse strand, counting down.
CCAAACATAGAGACCACGTCGTGTCAACTTAATATTAACGAAGAAGTAAGCCTTCGAACTTTGAATTATGAAACGGCATTTTCTCTAAAGTTGTTTACAGTGAATGTCCGCCGTCGCCTGTGTGCTGAGAACAACAAAGCACGCATGTGCGCAGTATTGCCTATACTCTAGGCTTTGTAATGCTACGTTGAGTCCTTTACGTGAATTTTAACGTCAACTATAGGTCCAAGACAGTTGAAACAAGAGGGTCATTTTTGTTTCACAAGTCACATAACTCAGTAAACCTTTGTGAAATGTTGTAATTATCCGACATTGAAAAATTTGTATGCAAGTAGAGGATGGCCGCTGATGTTATGTTCATGAGGCTGGTAAGTATTTCCCAGAATTTGCCGTGGATTAAAATAATCTAACAAATAACATAAGTCGATGTTCAGGTAATTTTCCTTCCAATTAATTTGTTTTCCTAATTTTTGGGAAAATACTGTTTCAAAATTTTAGCTTCAAAGGTGTATTTATTTCTTAACATTTAGTTTAGACGCAAAGTGGTCGCTATACTTTATGTTTATTATTTACTACTTAGGAATCACCTCCTGCACTTTGTTGTTGGTCGAATTCAGCCCCACGATATAATTTAAACCAAAATTTACCAATTTCCCTAGTTCACAAAACAATTTCTCAAAGATCATCCACATTCTTGCTTTCAAAAATTGCAGCAATTTTTCCTGAAAATATAAAAAATAAAAATATAAACAAGAAAATATATATTGATCGATGGTTAAATAACTTAACTGATGATGAGTTGTTTTTAATCTTTAAGTAGTAGTTTTACTTTAGTTAATTATTTTCATATTCTTGATATTTAAAATTGTAAAATACAATCTGTATCCATCAAAAACTAATATTTTTTTGTATTTAATGTAGCATTCAATTTTTTGTTCTGAAATTAATTTATACCAGATTACAAGTTTTATTACATAACTAACCGCAGCTATAGAAAATAATTTGTCTAGTAGCACTCACACACAAGCTTTGCATATGTGAGTGTGATATCTTCCAATATATAAAAATTATTTATGTAAAGGGCTGTAACTCGGTATATGGAAATAAAAATTATTGTTATATTATTATATATTATAATACACACACGCACACACACACGCACATACACACACACACACATATATATATATATATATATATATATATATATATATATCACATTTCTGGAAAATAGACTCCCTCGCCTGAAATAAAGAAAAGGAGGGTGATAAACTCTCGTTCGACCAGGAGCCCGGAATTTTTCTGGGCGGGACTGTAGTTCCTTTCAATAAAATTTACACAACCACAAGAATATAAGACGTTAGTCACTCAAATCCGTTTAAGTTAACTAAACGGATACATTAAATCATTGTGCTAGTGCTCCTAAATAAATCCAGGAGAAGAATGAAACACAAGTTTCTATCTTAAGTGGAGGATCACGTTTACATTACGTATTTTTTCTCCGAATTACTTAAAGAATCAGCCCCGTAAATACCAATATTTTTTTTGAGAATCAGGCTGTATAATTTGTACAGTATGTATCATAAACACGTTACTTTCTAGAATATTTCATATTTATAGATGTACGAGACCTATTTTAATTTTTAAGGATACGTTGCATTTTCCTTGTGGAACATAGGCTTATCAGTTATGCTGGTGACGTTTAACTTTCGGATCATCTCTGAACCAACAAAGCAGTGTCAAAATGCAATGTAGGGCCAAAATATAAAAAATTTCTCACCATATAGCTAGCTGATATAATAAATTAAAATGATTCTGAAGTATTAAAAGTTATCTATTTTTTATTTAATACACGAGCACAAATATTTCCAAAATTACAGCAATCAAGAATTTACTGCGTAATGTTAATACAGACATAAAATAGTTATTTATTTATCAAAATACACGCCTTTGAGTGAACAGCAAGTATCTCACAGCTTCTCGTTCATAGGCTTCAGTAGGATGTCGTGAACCTGGAAAAAATTATGAAATATGCATGCTTAGACACAATAAACAAGCGTTGAAAACATTAGCATCAAAGTAGCGTTCTATTCAGATCACAGTTTTGTTTTTAGCGTTTATTATTATTTTTATTACACTATATTATGCTGACCTAATATTTGTTTCAGTGGAAGGTATTCATTGGCTTTATTACTGTATGCAACATGAATTTCGCCGTTATTAAGAAACAAGCTGTTTTCCTTTCTTAATTTTATAAATGAGATTTAAGGAAGGGTATTACATTGAAAACAATACAGAAACAAGGCTCTTGATGTATAGATAGAAGTATTCACTAATGTCTGTTTTACTCCTTGTACTTTCAAGGAACCCTCTCTTCATTCTAGCACTACTCCATACTCAACTCATGTAACCCCTTACTAGCGTCAGTTAAAGACCTAGATATTAACCACTAACCAAAGTCACTTCATATTGTCATTGACAAAAATAATACGTAAACACAAAAACAGTCGTCTTGAGATAAAAAAAATGGTATTATCATTACTTTCATTAGAACACACGTTTATAGTGTATGTAGTGCACACTAGAATTACAGGTTTTACCATCTAATTTCATTAAAAAAATATCACTAAGAATATGAAATGAGTTTTAATGTGTTACAGGGTGCATACATTACAAAAAGCTTATTTCATTTTACTGTTACTGCAACTTGGTGGTCGGATAACATAAGTAATGGGTTTCAGTGATGCAAATGAGGACCACAAGTAACACAGGATGCCAAATATACTAAAATTGCCTAGCAGTAACTTGTAAATTAATACTTGGAGAATGCAACATTGTAATTACACTAGCGTACTCCCGGCAACGTGACAGTAAATTTCAGGAATTTACGATAACTTATATGTAACAAGTCGCTTGAACATAACCATCCCAAAATAAGTGCTAACTACAGAATGTGTCCACCTAAAAAGGTAGAAAAAATAAGGAAAGGCTGCAGCAAAGTTTTAATACATTGTATGTAAATATGTAACAATTCCAAAAGGCAAGCCTAATTCTTAAATTACACTACATTTAAATTCAATTCTTGGACTGATACGTCATTTTGGAGATTAGTTTTGTTGTTTTGCTCTGTTCATTTTGAATTCCGCTAATTTTTAACTACGTGTTTGGTTTACTTTGCGGTCACCCGATGCATTTAAAAGTAAACCATAACTTGAAAGTATTATTTTTTAAGAAAATGTTTTATGTGTAATTTTTTTTAATGTATAACTTTAGTGTTATTTGTAACTTTTTGAACTTAAATACTTCTACAATTACTGTGAATGTAAAATAAAGTAATATTTTTATATAGTTAAAAAAGTACACTCTAAATCCGTATCTGTGGTCACAACCAGTGAGATATGAATCATTTATATAAAAAACAAGGGAAATCATCTGAGAATAAGTGGAAATCATTTTCAGATCAGTATAATTTAATCACTAAAACAATCATCACGGTTTTACTAACTTCAGTTACTGATTTCTTACTAAAACGCCCGGAATTTCACCGAAGTGGTTCATTTCTAACTGATTTAAGTTTAGAATGTATTGAAGTATTTGTTGTCATATAAAAATAAGCATTGAAACCGGTCCTTTAGTTTGAAGATACGATGCATAACACCTCTCTTTTTGGTAGTGTGTTAATAAATTCACTACACTTTGCTATGGTTTTTGATGCGTACAGCAGCACGTATAAATGATATTACCTGCACATGAGGCGGCGTGCTCAAAATATACATTACTGCTTGAGCCACGTCGAGAGCTTGAAGGTGCGGCCTGGACTTATATACTGCATCACTGTACTCCTGGCTATGAGTTGTCGACAATATGTCAGTCTTCACGAGGCCAGGGCTGATGGTCTGCAATAACACGTAAAGTGTACTGGGTCATTCAGATTCTATAAGTTGTTCGGAATAAAGTGAGTAATTTTTGGACTCCCAGTTCCTTTTTTTTTACTTATGGTTTCCTGCTACTTTATAAAATAAACAAAGGAATTATAGCAATAATTAACAATCTCAGTGTAGAGAACGCACCGCATTCAAAAGCTTTTTTAATTATTATTCTAGAGAGTATGGTCTTCAAAAGTGCTCACTTTATCGTGGACTAACTATGTTTGTTCAAGTCACACAAAAATTATTTTAAAAGCAACGTAAACAACCTACTTATAATGTAGCTGTAGTTATTTGTTCGACAATCTCCAGCGCACACAAGCACAATATCACATACACTTACGTTGTCAACCCAATATATTGTAAATAAAAACTTTAATCACTAATTGAATGACATAAATTCGTTGCCGCGCCAGAAAGTAAATTGCCAAAAACAAAAATTAAAGTAAAACAGTAGTGTTACTAGCCGGAAATGCATGTTAACGTAATATTAAAATTTTTTTTATCTAAACTGACTGATCTGGATATTAACGCTCTTGTTTTTGCTGTTTGGTTAAAAGTGGGAGTTCTGTCGCCACAACGGTGAAAGGTTCAGGTTTTTTTTTGTGAAGTGTAGGAATGTCAGCACGTTTTGTGTTCGTGAACGTTTTGAATGTTTTTCTAATTTAACTGACGTCCCAATAATTTTCAATTGTTATTTCAATTTTTGCAATGTGATTTAGTATTGCTCTTGTGAGTTTCCGAATTCGGAACTATCGGCTGTGCAGGACACGTTTCGCCGGCTACAGTCAAGTAAATAAGTGAGTTAAGTGAAACTAGGCCATAAATGTCCGGTGTTGGTATCTACCGTGTTTGGTAAACCTAGGGACTTGAAACGTTCACATATTATTTTCGACACAAGTTAGAGTTAAAACTGTCACTTTAGTAACTGCCCCTAGATCAATTTGACATCTCCTAGAGAGCACCGAGCTAATAATAACGAAGCAACTAATGCAGATCCACTCACTATATCAGCAAGCAGCCTATGAACATATGTCTGCTGCAGTGAACATATATTCCTGGAGGCTAGCCTACACGTCAGTGAACCCGCGAATTTTCCCAGTCTCTACCATGCTAGAAACAAAACATAAGAAAAGAAATGTGGTATACGCAATTCGGGATAAAGTGAGCACTCTAAAAAGCCCTGCTAAAGATCTATTTTCAACCAATTCGTATCCTACCGCGTGTAACGGCTGACACCGGGAAATACCTAACCTCTCTGGACTCGTCACTTGATGTTTGCACGTAAAAGATAAAATTTGTAGTTACTGTGAACTTTTTCTGTTTGATAAAAAAAAGTTTATTAATTACATAAAATACATTTATGACAATTTCGCTTGATTTTGTTTCAGTATTGTTGAATTAAAACTGTAAAATACATGAACTATATTGCGTAGTTTCGCTTCCAACCAAACAGGCAGTAAGGCAACTAAAGTTAATGTTGAATTATATGCAGCAATGGCTAGTGATATTATTCTAATGTAAAATGTTTAGTGCTCACTTTATCCCGAACGACCTGTAGGTAAGTTATTTATATATTTTTTCGTTGCAATATAGACTGCTTGGATTTAACTATGATTAGTAACAATAGCACCTGCCGTGACGGTTTTTCTTACTGTTAGTATTTTGGCTCATGGGTGCTTTGAATCAACATCGTCACTGATTCTTTAGTTCAATTATTTATATGTTTTAACATACTTTCATAAAAATAAGACTCTGTCTTTGGTATTCGTATAAAAATTCACGTTTATGAATAATGCTTTGGTTTAATTTTTTATTTTAACACTACAGGTTGTAAACCGGCCAAGAGCCGAACATCGCTGTGAACAAACAAATAAAATAAATATACTACGCGTGACCTTGTGAGATGCTGCTCCAGTTCGTTTGGAAGTTCTCCAACGTCAACTGTGCACTACTGCACCTTGAGAATTTCAACGGAACTATTCAGGTGCGCGTTTTTACACTGTAGGTGTAATGCTGAAATCACAAAGGCGTGACAGAGCAACACGACAAAATCTGTACGACACTTAAAATCCTCGTTATTGCGAACTCGAGCTCGGCTGCCACGCGACTAATACTTAAAGAAATATTACGTGTAAATAGTTCACTGCCACTACACACTAACTTCTAGTATGACTAGTCACAGATGTTTACAGTATTCCAGGTTTTATTTATTTCAGTTTATTTGTAATATATTTTAAATACATACCGGCATTCCGAAATTTCGAGAGTAAGCAACAAGTACACATTCGCTTTTAAAAAGTTATGATTTGCTTAAGCTAACCAACAGTAGTCTCTCTTTAGATAAATTAACACAACTGAACTTTTTAACTCACACGTTTCACCAACATTTGGGCGCAAAACTAAACTAGACTAGTATAAAATGCATACATTTTAAATCGTATCGCGTCCACCATTCCTATCTAGCTGACGTCATAGAAACCACCGGACATCTTTAGTTTTTCACGTCACGGCAGTCGTGTCGCCTATGTCACACCTAATATGATTCCAGCATAGCGTAATTCAGCCGGCCTTACCGTCACCCTGATGGGACAGTTGAGATCTGTCAGTTCCTGCCTCAGTCCTTCCGTCAGGGCTCTCTGTGCGTGCTTGGTGGCCGAGTAGAAGTGCGAGCTGGGATGATGAGGCACCGTCACTGCTGCAGAACTGCAAAACAAAAACTTCCACAGTACAAGGGATCACTAACTCTTCGTCTCAGAGTTCTTCACTATTCCACTTATGTGGGGGGTACCAGAGGGTCAGAGCGTTCGTAGGAATCTGCTTTCCCGAATGATGACATTAAATTAGACCCTGCAACTGAGTGAGTGAGAGATATTGGTCAGCGCTCAACATCGAAGTCTTTTAGCGCTGGTGAGAGGTGACATGAGGTGAGTATGGAGCAGCGCCGGAATGATGAGGCGGGGGAAACGTGAGATCCCCGAGAAACTCGCCAACCACTGAAATCATCCGGCACAGTTCCAACATGCGAAATTCCAGGGACCGACCCCGCTGTGAATCGAACCCGAATCGCCTTGGTGGGAGTCGAACTGACCATTCGGCCACCACGCCCCAGCCCGCTGCAATTAGTGACACCGAAATGAGAGGGGTGGGGGAAATAGGAGATCACCGAGAAAATCAGCCGATCATCGGCAAATTACTCCACCTTTAAGTTTCACATAAAGATATGTATCTATTTTACATATTTTAGAAACCAATTAAAAATAATAAGTACCGTTATTCAGGAATGGCTGGTAGTGATCCACCTACATAAATGATACCTGAGCGAGCGACCGACAGCTGGACGTGTTCTCGTCTGAGAAGACACACGAGAGGTGGAAACCAAGGGATGACATTGACCGGGGTAAGAGTATCTGAGCGTAGAAGAGAAAAGGGAAAATAAATACGAAAAAACGCTTTGATTTTAGTAAATTCTCTCACAAATAAAGTTACTTAGGGATTTTAACACAGAACTGAATTCAGAAAGGATGAGTAAATTACTATAAGATATGTATTATCAATAAATTGTGTTATACGCTAAAATTTCGATGAAATCCTAATTTTTTAATTGTGTGTATATATATATATATATATATATATATATATATATATATATATATATATATATAAACAAAAATGGTGCCACATTTTGGCATCTTTGATAGCTATACAAGGACACAGGTCAAAGTTTGCCATCGTTTTATAATTCAAACAGCTGCGTCAAGTAAACAAAAAAAATAATAAAATATGCACTGTTACGTGTGCAGTAGTTGTCAATATCGAATTCTTCCTTAAATTTCTCTTTTTTTTTTCTTTATCTTAAAAAAACTGAAAATTGCTACCAATAATTTTTTGCCCTCTTATTTTCAAGTACCTGTGTACATAATTATGTCACAGTAGGCTAAACGAATAATATAATAAATAATTTATTGGACTTATGGTGACAAACTATGATCATATATAATACATACACTCACACACACCAACACACACACACACTTGACTTTTCAGAGAATCAAAAAAGTAAGTACCAATAATTCAATACGGGCACGGCTGAGAATCCAAACCTCTTGGTTTTAATGTTTAACCTCCACCAGTAAGATAAATAATACATAAATTTGGCGTGTTCTTCTGTTAAATTAACATATCACTTTATAGTCCCCCAACATATCAACAAAATTATTAGTTTCAGACGGTTATGTCTCCGAATAGAAAACAATTTTGTAGTTGTACCACTAGCTTATAATGCACAGAATCGCAGGTTTGAGTCCCAGAGCGCTTGGAGTTGTTTGAAAATTTATGTTCACTCAAGTTTCCAAGCAAATTAAACACAATTATTACAAAAAATAATGAAATTATACGAAATTATAATTATCAGGCTATCAACACGTTTTGTGTCTTATTTTATAAACTGTGTTATCGCATATTCTGGGATAAATGTTTACAGCAAACCCATTATTTTTACAAACAGTCTCTTAATGAAAAAGTGAATAAATATTGTGTCATTTTCTTGTGTGAAATGACTTACAAGCTCACAAATATTCTTCCATTATCCATATAACAGAAACAGTGAAACTATGTGGCACGTAATGTTCAAATGGATCACCAGCAGATTTAAGCGTCATTATTTGATTATATAGGTACCCGAAATTACAAAATAACTGTTTCAAACTAGGCTTTGAAGACTGGAACGCTGCAAACAGGGCTACTTATACACCGTAACTACCTTTCAAAATCGTGTATGCAGTTAACATCAGAGACAACTTTACCTGCTAATATTTATGACGTGGCCATCAGTAATAAGGCGTGTTCTCATAGACTTGACAGCTTCCTTAGTGCACAGACATGTACCTAGGACATTAACGTCCAACATACGGTGCCATTCCGCTGGGCTGCCATCTGTGAACAAGCCATACCAACCATCTGCAACGCAGGCCATAACTGTTTAGGTAATTTCATTCTATTTTTTATATATATCTACACTGCCTACCCAAACGTATACATACGAAGTTTAAATGGGGGATCATTGGTAACGAAAATAAATTCTCAGTGGAGAAATGTTAAAGTTAACAATTTCTTATACACAGTATCAACCATTAAACATTCAAAGTAATATTGCTACTTATAGGGATTTTCAAGAATTTTATGTACTCATGATTTTTTTTGTAAATTAAAAATTTTAAAATTAATATTTTATACATTACCTATTAAACATATAGACCTAAATGCGCAAGGTTTCATAATGTGGCGATATTTATTCAAGGCCTTGCCAACCAAAGATGTATCCACGTAGTTAAGTTAGTGGTAAAATTAATTACTTTTCTGTAGGTCATTTTAATAACACTTACATTAAAAATTAAAAAAAACTGCATATAAAACATTTCTTGAAATGTAAAAACCATATTTTCAAATAGTTACTAATCATTAAATGTACTTCCCACAATCCCATTAACGCACTCCAGACTTCTTGTGAATATGACATTTAAGATACCAAGCACATTGAAAGCATTATTTTAATGCCCTTTAACTTGGCTAAAATAAGCTTTATCAGGCGGTTGTTTCTCAAGGTATTTGTACCGGATTCGTTCGAAATCGAGGTCTACACTTATACATTCGACTTTGCTACTGTGAAGGGTTTAATAAAATGATAGGGACACCGCTTTTAAGGCCAAGATCTTAAATTTACTTTAAAAAATTGCAAATAACTCGAATATTTATTAACCAAATGCTTTGAAATAATTTGAGACTGTGTACAGTCATACGATACACAATTTTTCCAAGGCGTTTTTTTAAATAATATATCGTTTGTTAGTAAAAAAAATATTTTGCTTCATTTTGGCTTATTTTGACAACAAAATGTGTGATATTTCGGGGGCAAAAATCTAAAAATCCGTTTGGTGTATTGCAACAAAAAAAAATTAGGTACAGACAATGATATATAAGTTCTAAAACTATAAGCATAAAATTTTGATATATGTATTAATTTGCGTTAAAAATATTTTAGATGCCAATAAAGAGCGAGGCCCTAAAGTTCCACGGTAAAAGCGTTTATAGAGGGAGCATTGCGCGTACATAGAGGCGATATCACATTACATGCGTCGGTGACGTTTCTCATAGCACCTCATCGATTTTCGCCTGACACACACACACACTCTTCACCAGGCGGCCGCCTTAATGTCACTCTCACCATCCCTCAAGATCTCCTTTTTCTCAACTCCTATTTGAACTCCATGACTACTACACGCTTGTAAGATAGAGCTGGTAGGGTGGAAGATCAAAACTTAGGTTATAATAACTGAGTTTTATTAATTTTTTGTAATGGTCGTTTAGGGACACTTTAAAGCTAAAAAGTGAATTATATTGCCTTTCGATGGACTAATAACTCCATAAAATATGATCGTACTTGTGACATAATGAGTAAAATATAATTTTAAATAATCACTTTCAATCAAAATAACAATTTCAGGGCCAACAGATAACGCGAATATGAAAACTGGTGGCCAAATTCGAAGGCTTTTTTGTAGTCTATGCCAAGAAAGAGTGAAAATTTTATACAAATAACGAATTATGTTTCGGAAACTAAATTCAATATTTTACTGTCGTGAAACAATGTATTGACTTATTGAACTAAAATAAATTGATATTAGAAGCCTATAAATCACTAAAAATAAAATGGTATTGCACAGGAGACCACAAATATATGGTGATGATGCGGCAAGTGCCCTCGTTCGTGAATAGACTGTACATATGGGCCAAAAGTTCCGCATCGTAGGTGGTTGTGTTGCAGTTGTTTGCAGGTCGACTACGCTGACTACTACGAAGAGTGTCGAAACAATTCTGCTCTCTGGAAGACAGGAGATAAACCATTTGCGTGCGCGAATTGCTGGCGAGAGTCGTGCAATATTGTCCGTGTTTGTGTAAAACATTCTGCAGAACATGAATAATTGCGTGCAGATGTGTTTCAGGCAATCATATTGAACACGTTTTATAATTTGCCTGACACAGAAATTGTTCTTCCTATTACGTGGGATGTACATTCTAGACGACGGGCGTAAAACCGGCGCAAGTAACCCATATGAATAGCACTGCCACGCCCACGGCCAGAGGGAATCCGCTCCCGGGCCCATCCCTGCCACAACCCCTGAAGGAGAAGGTACGCTGTGATTGGTCACCCCACCCCTCTAATTTGCATATCTGGCTTCAGATTGGTCCACTAGCCCCTACCTGACCTCTGATTGACCGACAGTCTTCGCCCCAGCCCCGACATGGTTTTGATTGGCTATTGGTTACTTTTCTCATTGGATGGGAAGTGTGCTGTGATTTGCTGAAGTGGACGGAGTTGTGGTACTGTAATTGACTTGAGTAGAAGAGATAAGTGATTCCGGATGGTAGGAGCAAGGCTGTGATTGGTAGTGGTAAATTCATAAATTATTTTGGGTATTAAAAATTTTAGCACTATTTTTTTCTCCCCTTGATTTCATAACAGTGCAACTACGATAAATTATCATTTCAACTGGGAATAATTTTAGTTTAGTAGCACTTACATAAAATCGATGTTAAATGTTATGAATAGAGGTACGTAAATTTCGCAGATACATTCCAGGTCAAGTTCAACGCCAATTATGTATAGTTCATTGTCATGTCTGTGACTTGCTGGCGGCTGTTACGAAACGCGTTTGACTCCGAAAGCCAGTAGTAAATAAGGAAATAATGCGAAGTGCTATCGCTTGCTACCTGCTTGTATGGTTATAAGCCAATAGATAATCGATTGTGGCCAGTGGGTGTATAGGACTGACAAGTCTAGGCTGCTGCCAGATGAATCCGCGAAATTGACATACCTCTGGTTATGAATTGTAATTGTAGCCTAATTTTTGAACGCCAGGTGAAATATCATATTGAGCTGCACTACTTACCTACGTACCTAACAAGGAGCCGAGACCTCCGATACCGGCATTGTTGACGAGGACGTCCACTCCACCGACGTTGGACTCGACCCAGAGGAAGGCGGCCACGACCTGCTGCTCGTTGCTGACGTCACAGAGCACGGGGAAGAACTTGCCAGTCAGACCCTGCAGCTGATTGGCTAGCTCCTGCAACAATTGCCCCATCGACGACCACTATCAAGATCCTCGCAGAGATAAGTAAATAGGACAGATGGAGCATAAACACAAACCTTGGGCGGGGGGTATGAAGCCTGGTGGGGAAAGAAAGAGGGAGAGTCGGCCATCTTGTAAAGCGATGAAAATGTTTTTTGCTCCCATATGGAAGCATTGGAAGTCCGTGCAGGGTTTGTGATAGTTAGGGCCCGGTAGTTTTCGCGAAAAGATTTTTGTCCCACTTTGTTTCAGTGTCTTACGTGCACACCTGCAGTTCTACTTCATGGCTATTGATAGAGTGTTTTTGTGCAGAGTCGTTATTCATTTGACTGTGCCAATCAGTACACGGATAACTGTCACACATTACGTCTGTGATTTGCAGGTTTAACCTCCACACGCTGGGTGTTACGGCATCCAATCACTGACCACATAGCAGAGATGCAGGTGCGCACGTAAGGCACTGAAACAAAGTGCTGCAAAATTCTTTTCGCGAAAATTACCGGGCTCTAGTGATAGTTTTTACTTTTACTCGGTTTTAATGTCTTAATGAGTGCATTCGACTTTTAGCCGAAATTGTTAGTACTGTGGGTCATTTATTCACGATCTACTTACAATGTAGGTCTAGATCTTCCTGTTAAAAAGAAGATATTTGTGGCGACAAGTTACTGCTGCAAACAAATCTTGTTTATTTCTTTCAAGTTTTGTCATTGAACACGAAATGTAATGGCATCGTGTGTAGCATACGACTGTGTTAACATGACTTCTCGAAAGTATAATCAACAGTTACTACTTGAAAAGGAAAAGGAAATAATCTTTCACGGGTAAAGTGATGCAATAGGTTACAAGTTTTTTTTGGCATGGACTGTTTGCCCTCACTTTTAACAGTGAATCATAACGAAATGCTATTATTTTATTTTTATTACCAAACAGTCTATACATTTTGGCTAGGTTATTTTAGGTGATGTTACATTAGGTTATGCTGTGTTATTTAAGACTAGTTTAGGTAAAATAATCTAACTATTTTAAAATAACCTAACTGAACAAAAAACTTACATAGGTACGTAGGACTATTGGAGACTTGACAAACAGTCCTACGTAACTAAAATATTACTATAGTTTAGATTAGGCTAAGTAACGTATCTTTACCTAAAATAATCTAACCTAACATTTTTGTTAACGTAGGACTACTTGTAATGGTCTTCTGATCTTTTTGCTAACAGTTAAAAAAAATCTGTTCCAGTACCAAATGTACTGCCTGTATGAAGCCCACTGTCGAATTAATATCTTAGGTTTATTTTTGAACCAAAATTGTTTATTAACATTACAATACACATGTGTATGTTTAAATGCCTTCAAAACTGTTAAAAAATATTGAAGTTACTACAACAAAAACAAAGTACAAAACATTACATTTTAATTTTTATTAATTTCTTAACAATGGCAGAACTTTGGGGTTAGTACCATATTGTGCCTTTATTACTACTAAGCACATGAAAATCAAATAAAACTGTACCCTACCTTGCTTTGTACCTACCTGGAAACTATTGCGCCCCTAAAATCGCAACCCAATTACAATTTTTGTAAGGTTAATTTTGTTTGTTCACACTTACATCGACACAACAGTTGTTCTCCAACAGTTCGGTGGCCGCCATATTGTACGGTGAAGGTTGGCGTCAGGGTCATGTAAGCTATATTTGGACACTTCTCAATAATTTTGACTCGCTTAATGAAGCTTGAGCGCTAGTAGTTGGTTGACCCAAACAAATATAATTCTCCTATAAGCATATAAAATGAGCTGCATATTTCTAATATGCGAAGTTTTGAATGTTCATTGGAACCAGACAGGTACGAGGCATAATTTTCTTTCAAATAATTCGTAACACAAAAAAAATGATTCCAACAGCCTCTGAAGTACAAAAATGCAACGCATTTCTTATGAATAGGACAAGTTATTTGTGAAAGAAATGCATTTTAATAACCAAGAATCCCCAAAATACCTATCAATAACAACGCAAACGATGGGTCAACCTACTACTAGCGCTAGCTTCACTAAACATACGCCGACAACTATAGCAAAACAAAAGAACTTGCCAGACCTTCTTCTATGACCCTGCTCCATCCCTCCATCTGTATGTTTCTCTCATCTATACTCGTAACTCTAACTGTACAAACAAATCCTTACCTACTTCCCTCCGTATTCTATGTCTTTACCGAAGTTGGCCGAAGTTGAGCACATACCGAGTGACAAATTATGTATCGGAAATAAATGCTTTAATGAAATGACAACCCACTGATGTTACATATCTGCACTAATTTGTCTTGTGAACAAATAGTTAAATTTCATTTAGTATCATGAAAAGTTATACGCAATAGCAAAAAAGATGTCATGAAGATGACAATCGACGATGCTGGTGATGTCAGAACAGATTAATATGGTAATTGGAAAATTCTTGTCATGTGACTGAGAAAACGTACCTGAACACAAAAGTTTACTTACTGTAACATCCATTTTAATGTATCAACGTACTTTACTAATAAAAATGAACAGAAAATCTTAGCAAAAATATCAACGAGTAAAATTCAAAGTTGTATAAAATGTCGTGTTGTGTTGTTGGAGACTTTTTAGGGTCAAGTCCTGCCAACTTCGGATGTCTTCGGTGAAAATTAAGTCGCCGTCATTTAACACTGACTTGTAAGTATTTTCTTATATGCTCTTCGACCAGTCACATATACAGAATGAGATACGTAAGTAAGTGGTTTTTACGTGAAGGGCGTATATGTAGACTGATGGGTTTGCTCGGTATACTCCCGTTTTTCCTTCCTCACATTTCGTCACTAATCCATTATCGTAGGGAGTTATGTCATGTCTTCTCTCAGAGAATGCCAGACACCTACGAGCTCCCACTTTGAGTCTGCCTCTCGTGGTATGATACCCTGACCTCAAGTTCACTTATTATTAACAGAACTATAGTTCCTACAACAATACATTTTCCTCAATGTAATCTTCTCTCCTTGGCGTGCAGGATGTGTGGAATCACCTGTAGTTTGTCGAGGCGTCTTGCCAGTCCAGCCACCTTCAAGCCGGCACCAACCAAGGTTCTGGAGATCTCCGCTCCTATCCCAGCACTAGCACCCGTCACCACAGCAACTCTACCCACCCATTGTTCCATGGCTGCAGTCTCCTGCAACCAATGTATTTATACGCTGTAACATATAAGTTTGGATAAATTTGACCGCAACTTATGGGCTATAATATTTAATATTTTGTGATTTGTTGCACGATGCAAAACATTTTTAGCTCTCAAATTAACCTTAGATGTCCATTTCAGAATTTTTACTGCAAAGTTTGTCTTGTGTAGTGCCACATATAACAAAATATAACAATTTTTTGTCCATAAGTTGCTGTCAAATGTATCCAAATTTAAATACACGAAATGCTCATGCGGCCGGAGACCGGCTTACAACATATCGTTTAGGCCTACAATGATTAAGGCCATTAACTTTTCGCGAAAATAATTTTGTCCCAGTATGTTTCAGTGCCTTAAGCCTAGTTTACACCAACGATGTAATTGCTATTAACATGTGTTTTTTACAAAGTTATTAACAATGTTGTAAAAAGCTTGAAAATTGTTGACATGTTATCAACATTGTTGCCAACATTCTGTTATTAACTTTGTTAATATTTATCAGATATGTTCATAACATTTGTCACTAATATTTTGTCGAAAATCTGAAGCTCTACTTGATGTCTGTTGGTAGCGTGTCGTTGTGAAGGACGTCTCGCATTAGACTGCGCCAATCAGAATACGTTTAGTGCAACACCACGTGTCTGTGATTTGCGGCTAAAGACCCAAGACATGAGAGAATTAAAACATCCAATCACTGACCATCAAGCAAAACTGCAGGTGTGCGCCTAAGGAACTGAAACAAACTGAGGCAAAATTAATTTCGTGAAAAATTCGGGGCATCCACTTGCAGCACATTGTTTGCATTGCATTTTATACGTCATATCTTTGCTTAACTATAAGTATTTGTATTTATTTTTAAAACATTCAACTGCCTCAAACTAGCTTCACACATAAGAAAATCAAAAGATACAATTCAGTAAAGTTAATATCACATTTAAAAAATACACATGAATAATGCTGTTTATGTTGAAGCTATCTCAATAAAATGTCATACGGTTGTAACTGATATTGCTGCATCACCAAATAACGTTCAAGTTTAATTCGGAAAACGTCATCTTTACAACGTTTTAAATAGTCCGGCAGAGCATTTCATTGTCTGTAGGAAAGGTAGGTGAATAATTGTTTTGGTAGTTGGGTCTTTGATATCGGGGACCCGTCGACCAGCGGCATCGTCCGACACGATTCCCACGTGCAAAAATCCGGGGACTGACTCTTCCGGGAAACGAACCCGGATTGTCTTGGTGGGCGGTGAATGGTCTGATCACTCGGCCACCACGGCCCCCAGTAATATTTGAGTTTTTACTAAGTATTATAAGGTAACTATGGGAAGATACTGTAAATGGATGTAGTTCCAAAAAGAAACAATAGATAGCAGTTCTAATCACATGGCGGTACACAGCTACGATGTACAAGTAAGGTTAGTTCTGCTACAAGTTAGAAAGATCAGTGTTAAAAGTTTGACAGAGGGAAAATTTCTGCCGCTTGAGTGCTGGTATCAGTAAGGGTTATAAACTAACCAATCACAGAGCTTTTCTGAATTTTAAGTTACATTAAGTTGATAATTTAGGACGTGAAATCGGTTTATTTTCACCTGAAAATTAAATTAAATGACTTCTATAATTTCCAAGCTTATTAAAATTTCATTTTACTATGTTTATATATTTATCTGGTAAGCCTGCATTAGCGTTTGAAGCGAAACTAGTGGCAGAAATTTCCCCTGTGCTAAGCTCTCCCATAAGAAAACATATTTTCTTTGTAACATGTAGTATAAGTAACCTTAGTACAAGCCACGTCACGCAGTTTCGACGTGTATTGTTTTCAAGGTGAATTATTCGAAGATATTACAAGGTAAGCATTTGTTATAATATTATATTATGGTCTCGTCAGACATACAAGAATAGTTGCTGTAGTTAAAAAAAAAACTGTTTGATGTAAAAAATTAGCGACATTTTTTAATGTGTGACGATTCCCACACTAGTGCGTTTGAATAAAATAAATGTAAGTTATATCTTCCACCTATATGCGGGGCAAGATACCATTGTAAATGTTGCGTCTTATCTCACGTTTACTAATATTTCATATTGATAATAACCGAAATTGTTGCTATGCTTTTTTTGCCAAAGGAATTAATTGTGCATATTTTCCCAATAGATTATGCTCAGTACCTATTAGAGGAAAACGGGTTGGGCGTCCTAGGAAGGAATACAACCTTTGAAGACATGAAAAACCAGAAAATTACGATATGGAATTCGTTCCAGCTGTATCACAATACTTTATAAAACATTGAAAAGCAGAATTTAAGCTGGGAAGATTGCTAAATGAGTACCTGGATCTACTGCAGCAGTGCAGGGAATTGGTAGTGCAAGGATTTTGCTGCTTACGGCATCTATCATTACAATCCCCCAAAAAAACGACATCTCACACATTCGCTGTGTAAGAAAAAGCTTCTGTAGATCACGCAAATCTTACAGCGTGTGTGGAAGATGCAAGTGAAGCATTTACTACTCTTGCAGACGATTGCCAAACACACACTACATCGGTAACATCTTATCGTTCGTATGTTTCTGCAAGTGAGGCAAATTATCCTGCCAGTGATGTGTCTACACACTCGCTAGGAAAGGACGACAGCAAGAATTCCTTCGAAGAAATATGTGTGTTTCTGTACTTACGATGTAAGCCCATGCGTAGGAAGAAGAATACACTGCAGGAAGAGGCGGAAATGCGAAAATAAAAACGTAACAAGGTTAAGGCCTATGAAATCAAGAAGAAAAAGCGGGGGAGAGAGAAAGAGGAAAGTGAGCTTGTTGAACTCGTGTAGAGATACAAATTGTCCGAGTAGTAAGACTGACACTGAACTAGAGGATAAATATGGTACCGTCAACTGGGGTTAGTTGGGACTGCAAGAAAACTTGGGACACTTTTTCTGGAATTTTTATTTTACACACAGCAGCCGAAAGAGTAAGGAGAAATACAAGGAACCATTGTCGGATATATCTCACTTGAATAAATAGCATGACTTCTTCATTCAGGGCTACATCATACGAAATAAAAATTCCTGAAAAAATGTCCCAAGTTTTCCTGCTGTCCCAAGTAACCCTAGTTGACGGTAGTGATAATTTTTTCACTGTATGTAATGGATACTTAGGTGCTAAAGAAAGGTTCAAAACGTGGCTGGATTCAGTGTGTTACATGTAGCAAATGGCTGCATGAAGTATGTGGTTCAGGTAATTTGTATAGTGTGTCATAACGCTCTTTAACAGGATTTTATAACCCAAGCACAAATATATGAATAATTTATTGTTCACGTTAATGTAGCTTTATTTCTAAAGCACTCGCATGTATTGCGTACTTCTCTTTTATTTTCGGATGGTTTCATTTTCGCCCACATTGAGTGGCGTCTTTCCCGTACTACTGAGGGAACATGCCAGTGATGCAAGTCTTTACTTTTCGTTAAATTATATTATTAATAATTTTAAGACATTATAGTTAATTTATGACATACAATATATCCAAGGAAATAAGTATCATGTCTTAATATTTTTTTATTCGAACATTATGGCTGCAAAACCCTTAAGTATTGCATTTCCCCACAAGTTACCTTATGACTACTTTCGTCGCTGTTAAATTAGATTCTTTTTGCAGGTTCGTTAGTGTTCCTATGGGTACTCCGAAAAACAGTAAAATGTTGACTTTAACTACAAGATGCATAAATTATCTTATTAAATGATACAAGCATCAGTGGTTATTCTACATGATAAGAAGTATTCTGTAGAAACATAAATTTTAAGGCCACGTAGGCGAAAGGACTTTTTTCAGCAGAAACAGACTTTTTTTATTTACTCTGTTACGTGGCAAAGGTAGGTATAAAAATTTTCACATTAGAAATATCTTTCTACCTAAGGAATAAACAGACTTTCATTTCCATTAACCAAATAGTAAATTTTGATTCAGAAGTAATTTATTTAACGTAGGCCCCACGTAAATTCTCTTTCATCGCGTTTTCCTTTATTTATTGATAGTAAGGTCATTTTTGCAAAGGGAACGTATCAACAATACTAAATTTCAGAGTTTCGACCGTTACTTTGAATATTCTCTCACCTGTAAATCATTCTCGAGCGTTAAAATGCCTTTTTCTCCTTTCCGGTTCACAAAAAATGTTTTTTTTTTCTCAGTCGAAATACATTTACAGTTCTCCTCGATATGGCAATATATGTCTTCGCATATGAAAAATGAAACTCATTTCAACATCCTTTTGCAACTCTATTGGATTCATTGTTAGACGTGTAAATAATTCATCGAGAAAGTAAATGTAGTTGCCTTTGTACGGGATGCAAAACTGATCGATGTATTAAGAGCAGAGAGAATGATTCTTAGAGGAAAAATTTGACTTTGGTACGTCACAACGTAGTTGTCATACTCGAAGTTATCGTTATTAATTTCTTTCAAGATGATCGGGCCAATGAAATTGTGACATCCTGAAACTGAACATTTGTGGTTTGGAAATTTTGCGTTTTGCCCTTGTTCGGGGTAAAACCGAGACAGATATTAGGATATAAATTTTTGAGACCACAGGGGTTGTAACAGTGACGGCTGGTCATGACACGTGAGGTGCCGGCAAGCGTTGACCTCGTGAGTTCTTTGATGCCGGCGTCGTTAATCACGTTAATTGTAACTATGCACGACACACCGTCCCTCTCGGTCGACCACACTCGGTCGCTACTATCGATTCTGTTATTTATATCTCCTGTGTTGCTGTGTTCCGTGTGCGGTGCTCCATGCTGTTGAATTCCGCTTGAGTAATATTGTCAGAGTCTGCTTGTAATTTATTTTCACTGTTTCCGAGACTAGGCCCATACTAAAATATTAAATAAAACTTGAATTCATTTTGCTATTTTACAATAATTTTAGTAAAAATAATGGTTACAGATATTTTTTCGTCCTTAATTTAAACTAATAATAACGCAGTTTCTGCCATTAATACCGTAGAAAAAACATTCAAATTAATCTATGAAATTAAATTCATTTCAAGGCGCGGAAAAATCAGTAAGTTCTTATTAAAACTTATAATTACCAGCAAATAAAAGATCAAACGAATCAAAGTGCACACCTATTCATACAAGGCTATTTAGGCCATACAATACACGCCATTTATTACCAACCAATCAGAATAAGGAACGCTCAAACCGTCTACTTGTGTATGTGCGTAATCACGTACGTGCATGCGGGCGTTTTTTTGTACGAATGTGTATGTGTGTGTCAATATACAGGATGTTAACGAAAGTGTGTTACAAACTTTGCGAATTCATTCCATATAAAAACATGTCAAGTTATGTAATGCAAGTTTTTGGCCATTTCTAATCTTGAGGGAGAATTAAAATTTTTAAATCCAATATTTGTTTAAAATGATAACCAGAAGTAAGGATAAATAAGTAATGAATCTCCGGTTGCTGTTTAGTGATAACAAGATCTGCAGTCTGTAAATAAAAATGGTTCCGAATATAGCAACGGGGTTGGTCAAACATTTCTTTCCGACATAGAATTTTTGACCGTGCATTTTTGGCTATGACTGACATAGTTTGCAAGCAGGAGGCCCCAATAAACCAAAAAATTTCGCATTGTCGCAACAGATCTAATTATTTAGCACCTACACCTATTTATAATCTTAATCCGACACCGAGGTCGCAAATGGTGGCAAATAATTACGCTGTTATCCCTATGGAATCAAAATCTTATATCAATAATAAAAGGTCAAATATATATAAATAAATGATAAGTATTTTAAGGAGTTACATATATCCTTCCGAGAAGATGTAAAATACGTTTAAACTGTGGAGCCTTACTGGTAGGCAATACGCGATACACAGTAAACAGCATTCATAATGCAAATTTATATCACTTTTTTTTTGCAGGAATCATCTAACAAAACTTGTAACATACTTTTGTTAAGGGCGCCGCCTACCAGCACGCGAGAGGCTCAAAAGTGACGGAGCTGTAAGGTCGACCTTGAAGCGCACATCAAACGCCGCATCGCCTCAACGAGCCAAGCGCTGAACTAGCGTGCAAGGTTACCGTCGAACGGTTTTTACTATGGGACACTAAGCGGTGACCATATAATTTTATTGGTAGAAAGTCTGCAACTAAGTTCAGTGCAGGTCGCAATCTGAGTTTCACATACATCCGGTTAGTACATTTTGAAGTACGGAAGTCTGAAAACACCGTTTTTAGCCATGTTGGAGGGCTTAGAAACAGTGCTTTTAATGAGCTTGGCATATTAACAATGAGATTCCGAACTTGTCCGAAGTTTGTTTTCTTTTCGTACGTTGGCACAATGGGCACACGTGGAATATTTTCATAGAAAAAACCTGTTTACGAACACACTGCAACGCATTTGATGAGTGAGGCAGGCGGCCGCCTTAACACCCTGTATTCGACGTATGTATGTGTGTAGGCATATATTAAATAAATACACAAAATCAAGATTGAATGCTATACTTTCTTAATAATTTGTAATTAAATCAATGCAGTCTTACATTATTCTTGTAAATTCTAGATTATCAGAATGTCAGTATTATATATATATATATATATATATATATATCTGTGTGTGTGTGTGTGTGACAAAAACTACCCTGTTCAATACGTAATCAAATGACTGCAGTGTTATATTTATCGTGTAGATTCTCAGGAAACAAGAATTTAGTTACTGACTATACCGAACACCGCAGAGCGTTTCAGAAGCGTAAGAACTATTTAGAAGACTGTTCGCCTTCTGACGAACATAAATAAAATTGAAATGTTTCAGGTGTCAACCATGCTTAACAATACTATAAAATAATATGTCCTTAGACTGATTTATTTCCAGGAGAATATAATTTGGTTTTAGCGATCTCTTGCTAAGGCAAAACGTTCACTTACCAGGTGAAAGATAGACCTTGACAGATTTTTTTTATATGTACTTCATTTGACGGAAATTAAATAGGTACGTATCGTTACACCAATTTTTTTTTTGCATATGGCAAAATAAATATTTTCTGGAGCTAATAAAATAATTCGTTGCCAGAGCAAAATACAAAAAACTACTCACCTCATTTTGTTAACCGAAGAAAATATGTAGTTTATTTGGCAAAAGTTCTAACGCATGAAAACAAAATATTTGGTTGACATAAATTGAATCAACTCTATGCCCATATTTTGTTGCGTTTAAGTCATGGTCTTCCATTTATTTCAAACAATTGTAAATTACTCTGTTTTTTTTTTTTTTTTTTTTTTTTTAACCAAATGCTTTAAAAAAATTTGAGACTGTGTACAGTCATACGATACACAATTTCGGCAGAGTGTTTTTTCAAAATATTGTACCGTTTGCTAGTAAAAATTATTTTGCTTCATTTTGTCTTTTTTTTTTTTTGACAGCAAAATTTGTGATATTTCAGGGGCAAAACTCTAAAAATCCGTTTGGTGTATTGTAACAAAAAAATTCATCTACAAACGATGATAACAAGTGTTAATAATGTAAGATGAATTTTATATGTATGTATTAATCACGTTAAAAAAAAAAAAACATTTTCAAAGCCACTGCAAAACTAAAGAGCAAGGCCTTAACCAAACAATAATGTTTGTGCACGCCGTTGTTTGAAATTGCGCCTCGAGTTTTGTTTTAAAAATTTCTGCGATGATAAGCGTTATAGCTACATTTGTGTTTGTACGGTAATTATACTTCATTTATGTACAAACAATACTGTTTTTTATACAAAACGAAAAATAAAACTTAACATTTGTGTAAATACAGCTGAGTAAATGTTAAAAATGGTTCGATCCATATACCTATTAGAGTATGAAAATCATCAATACTCAGTCTTGGTCGGAGATACAAAGTAGCGATCCTAAATGCGAAAAATCCCGGGTTTGATTCTCGGTACTACAACTTTTTTTAATAGTTCGGCACAAAAATCTATAAAACAAGTGTTTAGTTTTAATGACTAAATATTACATTAGTGCAAGAGATTAAAAAAAAGTAATTTTGTTTCCGCAAACAAATTTTTGGTAGAGTCAAGTAAATTTTGTTTGACTCAACCAAAGTTGTCCCTCCGTGTACAATACAGACACCAATCTCACCGCTGATCACGTGGATATTTTAGTCGCTTAGTTTTATTTGATACTTGAAATCATCACATTCCAGGACTAAGATCCGAGTAAATACAACGCCTAATTCTTGGATTTATACCATTTTGCTACCGAATCACTGGGTGTGGAATGTAACATGGTGGACAGTTTAAATATAACTTTGATGGAATTGTTCCATCAATTTTGCATGTGGGATCACGGGAGTTGACTAAGAGTTCTGCAATCCCACAAGTCAATTTCACAGGGAAAAAATCCCTTTGATGTTATATATTGAGACCGCCCACTCAATCGTATTCTATGCACTATTACGGTCAAATGTATACAAATAAATCGGAAATAAAATTAAAAATTAAATAAATTCAAGACGAGGGCGTGTTCCATCTTAAACTTTGCCACCGTACGAATGATACTCATTGCTGCTACCATTTCCGACTGAGGTAGTTGCCATAGCTTCAGTGTTACCAACAAACTTTCAACGATGTTTTTTTATAGTACTCACGTTGGTTTGGTGGTATGGATATGCAATGTAGTGAACTATTATATTATCATGTAACATTTTGTATGACAAGTCCCATGGCACTCGTTAGAGTATTAATGACAAGCAATAAAAGTTGTATCGTGTATGATTTGTATTCCGTGTGGACAGAGATTATTGTGACATTTCAGGGCTTTCGAGTGCCAAAATTGTCTAATGACGGTACACCAAACTTGTATCTTAAACTAGTGCTATTTTGTACCTGCTGGGGTAACTTCGCACCACTCAAAATATTTGTTTCGTCTTCAAACTGGTAAGGATAAGGAATACTGTGGCAACGTGTTAGTTAAAATGTTCATTTTTGGTTTCTGTAGTGGAGTAGAGGCAAAACCCTGGACTCATCTTTAGTAGGACCCAAGATCGAGTCCCAGCCAGGGCATCCTGTTAATATCGGTTCCCCATGTACAGAAACGACCAGATACGTTAACGCACAGTGTTTTTATAAAGTGTGGTGCGAGATCATATATGGTGATGGGAAAACAACGGCAAGAGTGGAGGAATGATTAGGGTTGGAGGGGAGGGGGGAGACCAATGGGTTTGAAAAAGTGACGAGGCTAGTTACTTTGAAAGGGGAAAAATAACTTATTTAACTATCACAAAACATTACTTTTTTTACCTTCACATGAAGGTAAGTGCCGTTAGGCAGTTTTGGCGGGATAATGTTTCTCAGAAATATAAACGTATTTGGTGGTTCAACCTTGACGTTAGTGAGATAGTATAAGTGGACTGGTGCTTTCGAGGAACTTAAGTAGATAGTGGACTGCACATTTTTACCACTACTGAAAGACTTCATACAAATTGCACTAATTTCATCTGTCTTGCAGTTTTTGTGAGTCAGAATTGCACATTTGCACAACCTTTAACGGAATACGAGTCTAGAACCGCCGGAACGATAGACCGGAGCTACACACAGTTGCGCCACTTAACGTCGAAATTATTCATGAATACTAATTTAAAAAAATATATTAATTTACCTATGATCATAGAGGTTGTACAACACGTCTCGATAGAACTGTAGAACGAAACTCCTGTATAATTTAACTCTCACTGGTCTTAGCCTACCTGCTTTTCGGATCGTCTGCCTTAAAAGTTTACAAACTACATTTTCTTCTTAATATTTAAGTTATATTAAAACAATAAAAAAATTTGCATAGCTTTTTAAGGTACTTACGTAAGCATCATTCTGACGCGAGCAACACCTCAATAGCTCTACTGGTTAGATAAATATCATCGGCTGATAGAAAACAAAATTTATGCCTATCCTCCTTTAGGTGTCGAATTTCGAAAAATCTTAGTTTCACATGTTCAATATTTGTACAAGCATCTAAGTGAAGTGAAAACCACGACGATAGCCCTTTCAGTTGATGCAAAATCGATTATTCGTTAAAAAAAATCACCTCTTTACAGTACTGAGAGTTAGAATTTTGAAAAATCCTTAAACCTTTTTGTGGCCATTTACATAATCATATTCCTGAAGCAAAAATAAACTGAATATCTCGATTGGTTAGATATATACCGAGGATTTATCTGAAACACGTTCCAGGTCTTTTCACCTTCTAAGAGATTGTATTTCGAAAAACCGTTGTATCACATTTTAGACTACTTAACTGTTGTTTCTTGGACGTGAAAAACACGACAATAGCCCGTTGGTTCAAGATATATCGACGATTAAATAAAAGAAAACATTGCATCACATTTCACCCCTTTTCACCTCCTTAGGCGGGAATTCCGAAAATTCCTTAAGTTACTTTTCAGGTATTTGAGTAAGCATCAATCTTAAATAAAAATCACGTCGCTATATAAAAATCAATGGGACAGATATATATCAATAGTACTCGAAAACAAATTTCAGAATTTTAAACTCTTTTGGGCCGAATTTGAAAAAATATATTTTAATGGTATTTGGGATATTTACAAAAGTATCAATCTAAAGCAATGAGCACTTCGATACCTCGATAGGTTTGATAGATATAGAGGAATAAACGAAAACACATTTCACGTATTTTCACCCCCTTATTTAAAGAATTTCGAAACGTCTTGGAGTCCTGCCACAGATATTTGTATACGTAACCAATTGAAGTAAAAATCACAACGATAGTCAATTGTGTTTCAGTGATATATATTATTAATAAAAAAACACATTTTGCTCTGCAGTGTGATATGTCAGTCAGTCAGACAGTGTTCTCTTTTATACATAGATAGCTGTGGTGGCGGAAGGTGTTCTTGTAAAAAAAATAGCAGGGGGGAGGTTGAACAGGATTGTTGACAGAAATTTATTTCCGAATATTTCCTATAACGACTTATTAAAGTGGGGGGTTCGGGGGTACTCTCCAGGGAAAATTTGGGTTTTAGTATGCAAATTGGTATTATTTAAGTGGTTTTCGAGTTTAAATATTGCATATACAGCTGGCAGAAATTGTAATATTTTTAAATATTAAATATTAAATTTTATGGTGGGTACAAATGCCTATACTGTCCCTCCCTCTGTTCTAGGTAGAGGACAGTGTATCCCTGCCCGCCTCTCTCCGACGCCTCTGTATTGTAGAGTAATAAATAGTAAAGAAACCTTTCAGAAGATATGCACTGAACTAACAAAGATTTGAGGAAGAAAGAAGCGGTGGAAGAGAAGTCTGCCAGGCGACACACAGGGTAACCTCCCTGCAGTTCATATGCTCCTAATACCCACTCGTCTATGGTCCTACAAGGCGTTTTCGACATATATTTTCTCGAAAATTGTTCACTTGAGGATGCAGCCACAAAGGCGACATTTTTTGTTCATTGGAACCTCCTATGTCATTTATTTAACACTAAATATAATTTTATTGGCAAAAAATTCTATAAAAAAAGGCTTGACGAACCTTATTTAATGAAGTTAAAATTTACTCTAAACAATTTTGACACAGATTCCAAACCTTGTTATTGCTAAATCACACCTTGACTTTAATTATTTATTTTTATTTTTGGTTATTTTTTTTCAAATTTTGGTTTTCAACAACAATTTTAAAAACGGATTTTCTCTCTTAAGATTTGCGTGCCGCTAAAAACTTCCTTATTAAAACTTTTCGTCATTTTTACGAGCAATAATAGTAGCGCAAAGTTTGTAATATCGGTTCATTAACAACCTTGTATTTGTATGCAAACACGCGAATGCAAATACATACGTGTTTTGTAAGTATATATGTATATAGTCTTGTGTGCTTTACGTATGCGTGTATGAATGCACGTACATGATACAGAGAATATAAATTATTAAAATTTATAGTAGTAAAATGGCGTGTCAATATATTAGAATAATGCCATCACATGGAACACGACACACATAGTCAGCTTACAAACACAGTGACGCTGTAAACTATTAAAAACTTGTCTTTCAAATCGGACGCTTCGCTACAGAGCAGAGTAATTCGGATAGACGACTAACTGAACAAGTACAGTTATAAATATTATTCGTACTTATACCAGAAAAAATAAATAAACCACCTCCTGACAGCATGCTGTTCTTACCTTTGTCTTGGATTATTTCCGACGCGGCGAACCACGGGAAGCAGCAGTCGTGACGAAGGCCTGTTCCAGCAACTCAGGTGCTAATGCCCGACAATCAACACCTCCACTTCGGGTTTGTCTTCTTCGCCCACGGGCGAACAACTCCGAGTTTGGCCGAAGCAAAGCACAGCGTAGTTTGTTACGGATGCAAGATGCGTCGAACAACGTTAAGACTTAACGACTCGAAGTCGAGGGAGCAGTTACGCCGCGGGCGACCTTCGTTCGCTGCTGTGCGTTAGTGACGATACCCAGAAGTAAATAACAGTAACTTATACCGTGCAACCACTGGTTAAGGCCGAACATACGTTTCGTTTTTGGATAGTTGCATCATTTTTGCTATAACTTTTATTTTTGCGCATATTGGCCCGCCTTAGGACGTTTCCAAAAAAATATCAATTTATTCATTTAGTGTGAGATTACACACACACACACACACACACACACACACACACACACACACAGATATATATATATATATTTATTTATTTATTCTGTTCCCCCAGCTCTGCAATCCATGTTAAATTGAATATGCCAAATAAGTCTTACTATGCGCTCTACCGGGCGTTATGTACAGAAATAATCTAAAATTACAATATTCTCCTTCATTACTTCAATGTATGTCTGTTTTGTCTTCGCTTATGTCACCTCATATTAGCTTTTCTTCTTCCTCTTGGCCGTTACAGCATAGCCTGATATAGGATTCTATCCACACCCATCCTTTGTAGGTGATGTTTTCTATGTATTTTTATATTATACAGTCTTTTCAATAATATTATAAATGTCTAATTAATTCGTAATATACTCATTTCTTATATGGTCCTCTATGAAAATATCTCCAAATTTCCCGAGAACTCTCATTCTGACGCTAGTAGTTTATTTTTAGCACTTTTTTTTTTCAGGGATACATGACACTTTCCTATAGCAATTCTGGTGTAGCAATGGTTTTGAAGAATTTTAATTGTTTCCTTCTGTATTTTGTTTAGTAATGTTTTTTTTATCATTCCGTGTATAGTAAAATGTACTACTTAAATAAAATTATTAATAAGATAAAATGTAAAATTAAAATGTATTACGTATATAAAATTATTACTGAAATGAAGGTTATTGCATTAACTACGTTAGTCACTCAACTCACATGGGGATCACGATGCTGACAACTGTGAGGTACACTACGGAAAATAACGGCGCATAGATTACATAGTTCAGGCACCTTCCGCAGAAGAATGCTACGGTGGCACGCCTACAAACACGTGATATTCGTCAACCCTTCTCCAACCGCCCTTTCCCCTTCCAAATTAAGTTACTACGTTCTAATTTATTTACTGTCCTTATTCTCCTTCTGTCCGTATCTACGATGATTAAAATGGATTAATGAAAGACGGATGATGTGCCCAGCTAGCTAAAGAAACATACATTTCTGATTGTAAAACAAGTGCCGACGAACCCACGCACTTCGGGTTGAAGATTACGTTGACGTTGAACTATCTACTTTGACGTATGTTAGCGAAACAATTAAGTATTTTCTCCAGAGTTAAAAAGATAATGACGGAGTTAAGTTATTTGGGAAACGGC
The DNA here is from genome assembly GCA_003012365.1 of Medauroidea extradentata. Classification (NCBI taxonomy): domain Eukaryota; kingdom Metazoa; phylum Arthropoda; class Insecta; order Phasmatodea; family Phasmatidae; genus Medauroidea; species Medauroidea extradentata. Next base: position 16,482 of record PNEQ01001698.1, on the reverse strand, counting down.
CACGACTACCCGGAAATCCACTCGACTGGTGACCCCTGAGTACGCTGTCCACCGCCCCGAAGTTTGACGACGAAGAAATTATCCCTTTCCCACCGGAGTTAAACACGTGTTGCTTGTTTGCTTACATATTCGCGTCTTTCCCCAGCATCCCGCCTACTCCTGTATTAGCCTTGCGTCTCTTACCAACCCCCGAGCATAAGGAGGTGATGAAGTTCCTCTCAGCCAATCAGAGAGAGGCACCCTACTTCCCGCGAATGCGTGAGTCCGCTATTAACGGCCTACGTTTATTACACAAAATAAAGTTGTACATTTTAACATCACTAAAATACATAAATTATCTTCTTACTATTGAATATTATTGGCATCTCTTGATTAATACATTATTACACTAAGTATTTAGTTATAGGTCGTTCGGAATAAAGTGAGCACTAAAAATTTAACCTTTGAAAAATATCACTAACCGTTACTGCATATAATAAAACATGACACATAGTCCCCTTACTGCTTGTATGGTTGGCAGCGAAGTTACGCAATATAGTTCCCTGTATTTTCCTATTTAAATTCAACAAAACTGAAACAAAATCAATCGAAATCGACGTAATTGTATTGTATATAATAATTAATAATTTTTTTATCAAACTGTATCGATTCATACTGACTGTACATTTTATCTGACACGCGCAAACATCAAGTGATGTGTCCAGAGGGGATAGATATCTCCAGGCGTCAACCGTTACGCGCGGAAAGATACGAATTATCTGAAAGTAGAACTTTAGCAGGGCTTTTCTGAGTGTTCACTTTATCCCGAACCGACTATACCACTGTGCCGGAGAAGGAGGGGCAGAAAGAGCGGAAAGAGAGAGAGAGAGAGAGAGAAAGAGAGAAGGAGGAGGAGGGAGGACCTGGGCTATTCTTTCGGCTTCAAAGCCCACGTGTGGCGTTGCAGGATGCAGCTGGCCTTCTAGGTCGCCAGATTGATGAGAACTAACTGACAAAACTATAATGAACATATGTAGACTTATGCTAATTACATTATCATATTTGACCAAGTGGCGCTTGGCAGGTTACAACGATACCAAACAAGGCATATTTATTGTATGATTTATGATAGTTGCAGTTTTAGGTGTTTTTTAATTACTATGTATGACGTATCACATACGCCTTGATGTTTGACGAGTACGTCGTACCTGTATATACCTCTGACCATTGCACTGTAATAAATATTAACGTTGAATCCACTTAATTGAAACTATTGCCTTTACAGAAAAATAAGAAAAATTTCTTAAATTGTAGCTTATCACTACATTTTATAGAATTTGTGAAATAGTCCCGTTACAAAGTGCAGGAATTGTTAGGGCCAATTGCAGAGTCAAGTGAGGAAAATCTTGAGGTAAAGGTGAAGGAGAACTTGAGTAAAATCTGAGAATTTTTCGTTTGAATTGTGCAGTCAGGAAGTTGAGTGTGAGTGAAGAGATTTTGGTCAGCACTTAACATCGAGGTCTTTAACGCTGGTGGGGGTGACATTATGTGAGCGTGGAGCAGCACCGGAGCGGGGGAAACTGGAGATTTCCGCCGACCAGCGGCATCGTCCGGCACGATTTCCACATGCAGAAATCTGGGGACCGACCCCGCCGGGAATCGAACCCGGATCGCCTTGGTGGGAGACGAGAGGTCTGAGCTCTCTGCCACCGCGGCCCCCGTCAGGTAATTGGGGTGTAGTGTTACCACAATATTTGCGAGAAAAATAATTTATTATCATGCATCGACTTGCGAGTGTAGCTAAAATGTATATTATTTTACATTTATTATACACAAAACTTACATGACGGCGTTCTGATAATTCGTATTTTTCGCATACTGTACAGTTAAAAAGATCGAAAAAAAAATTGGTAAAATAATACGTCGTTGATTTTGTTTTTAAAACAGTAGCGTAAAAATTTTGTTTGAAAACAGAAGTGAAACTTAAAAATACAACATCGCTTTCATGTAAAAATGTACAACGAATACAAATTATGTTGAAGATACAAGTGCAATTTTTCAATTACACCATGGTTATGTTCCTCCTCTAAAATATAATCAATAAATTAAAAATAAGAATATTATTATCTCCCATGTGGCATTCTAACCTCTATTTATGGCCACCATGATTGATTTGCAACTTGAGAAAAACTTAAGGAAGGTAAGAGGACACCTTAAAAATTCCTCAATTTTCCCTCCATATTCGTCTCTGCAATGAAAATTTCTCACATTTCACTCAGAGAGGCCTTAAATTTTACTCAATATGACTGTGCAATCGACCTTTACAGTACAATCAAAGTTTCAAATTCTGATATTTTGTCTAACATTCGTCGTTTACATATTTAAACGAATTTTTATGGAAAATTACCGTTGGAATAGTACCTCAATCGAGACGGGCACAAATTAGTGATGTATCGCTGTGCTTGTCCGGTACTGACATTCTTTTATACAATTTACCAGTTTAACTCTAACTATAACTTTTGAATATTTTGTATAGAAAAACAAAACTCCAAAATGTTTGCAAACATATTTATAGTAGCGTGTTATCGATACTGTATCTCAATTTCATGCGACTTTCAAATTTTACAGCTCAAATATTTCAATGTGGGTATTTTTAAGATGCTTTAGTATATAACTACCTATGCATCTCCATTTATTATTCGTAAAATAAAAAAAACCTGCTTATGCAGTACGTTTCAGTGCTACGCTGCAGCCTGGACAGATCACCACGTATCGCGCAAAACGTGTAAGATGTAACTTGACTCCTCTTGCCAAACAACTCGTTTCTCTGCAAGCTTATAATTTTATTAAGATTCTGCACCACGATTTTCATGCCTAAAAAAGGACTACAAAAACACCAACATTCGCCCGTTAGGAAACAAACTGTGAAGACCTGACATAATTACACACACGCGTAACGTTCTTGAAATGATATTATATCCGCCGAAGCTCTGAAGACCGCATGAGCAGGCAATCATGCCTAGTTAAGGGCAAATTTGTTTTGTGTGCGGTTAAAACCGATGAGGCGTTACGAGCGATGCCAGCCGGCGCATTCATTATGATATCGCCTCTACGACCAACTTATCAAACGCGCGCAGTGTTCCCGCCGTAACGTTTTCATTGAGGGACTTTAAAATTAAGCGGTGACTTTTTTGAAACAGTCACTGTAGCAGAGTCCAATGTAATGTTAGACCTTGATTTCGAACCAATACGGTACATATATCTTCAGGAACAACCGTCTGAAAAAAGCAGATTTTAACCAAGTTTAAGATAATTGAAATAATGCTCCCTATGAGCATGGCGTAGGAAAATCCACGTTCACTAGTAGTCTTAAGGCTCGGCAACAGTCGCCATATTGAGTTATTTTATTTTTCCCTCTTATGAAATTATAAAATGAAAAATGTGAAATTTGTTATTATAATATCAATTCTGTTTATCTTGCGCCACAACAAAATAATTGCAGTTGAACTTTTAACGTATATTTAAGCCGTGATTAGTCGAGCAATTTTTTTATATTCTTAATTTGCTCGACTAATTACGACTTAAATATACGTTAAAAGTTTAACTGCGACTATTTTATTGGGGCGCAAGGTAAACAGAATTAAAATAATAGTAACAAAATTCACAGTGTTCTTCTCATAATTTCGTAAGAGTGAAAATTAAATAGTTCAATATGGCGACAGATGCCGAGCTTTAAGTGTTTTCTTCTAGTAGATAAGCATTGTGGACGCATGTCTCTGAAAAAAGAACGTTAACTCCGAACACATTGCATGCAGTTTGAGGCTCTTCACTGAAAAATTGGTAAATTTATAATTGTTTCAAACTCTGTCCAACTCTTACACATTACATTAATAGTAATTTCCCACAAATACAATATTTGTCGGTTCCCTACATTTCATACAAGTGCATGTCAAAGTAGTGTTTTGAATACTTTCGTAACTTACCTAAAGTAAAACTATTCAAACGATGCTGGTGAAATAATTTTGAGCGAAAAAGCTTTAAAAGTATTTTTTAAGTACGGGTATTAAAATAAAGGCAAAAATTTAGGTACATTCAAGATTGTTTTTAACAAAAACTATTTTTACGTGAAATTACAAAGGCGTCGTTCTGTAGCTTCATACAATCACTTTCACTATAATTTTTTCATTCATACCGTTTGCCTAGTTTTTATTTTGGGTAAGTATCGAAAATGGCGAACTTGCTACTTTGACGTATGCGTGTACGAAAACTATGGAGCCGAAAAATATTTTATTTGTGGGTAATTACTATTAATTTAATGAGTAAATGTTGGACAGTGTTTGGTAAATGTATAAAATTATGTTCTTTATGACATTAGCGATTATAATTAACGTGAAAATACCTATTCTTGACCATGCGAGGGTTCTCGGGATAGGTTAGTTGCGGTACCTTCCCGCATACAGTCCTGCAGTAGCTCTGCCACAGTCATTGTGTGGTCTGTTCTGTATTTGCCTCATCTCTGTCAACCACGTTATTGCAGTCGCACATGCGCAGAAACGTTTTCAGGAGCCGGGAATCGACCCACCTCACGTTAATGTGGAGCATGACTTTCGAAACTATAATCAGTCTAAACAAATTTATTAAATGTATTAAAATTTTTTAATGAAATTTTGAATTTTTTTGATTTACTTACCAGTTTTATTAGTGGATTTTAAAACATGTCAAGCAATAGCGCGTGATATGCAGTTTCAGTGTGAATTTTTAAATTTATTTATGTTCAGTGGTTTTTGCGGCTCATAAGAACTAAAAACGTGCTAATTTTGACTTTGAAATGCCATTATTGGAAAACTAGATGAGCTAATTTTTTTTGTAACAGGAGAATTTACTCTCTAGTAACATCTACAAAGCTAACACTACTTCATACAAGTATAAAAATTATTTTTTTACCATTTGGAAGTTCTCAAATACAGTCAACGGGTAAAATTTTCACCATTTACTTTTGAAGACATTTCCGTGATGACAATGCTTCATTTGGGTTTTAGTCAGTCTAGTAACCAGCTTGTCAAAAAGAATAAAATAAGTAGTGTTTGGTTATTACAGTAAATATTATGGTCTTGAGTAGTTCTTGAATTTAGTATGTTAATTTGTTGTCCCTGATAGGTATGTAACTCACAGCTCTTTCATGTGTTCAGGTACAGCGTGGCAGGAGCACATCAACAAACAATCCACACAACACATTTTCTTGGTCACAAATTTATCACATATGATGGGGTTTATCCACTAAATTATTTTTGAATTAATGTTTTTCTTGTGCGAGAGGACGATATAGGATCATGTTAGAACTCTACTTAAAGGAAAACTTTACTTTATGAGGTTTACATGACAAAGAAGTTTGCTCCGCGGAGTTGGAAAGATGATAGCGGAAGTGGGGTTGAAGGGAAGTAAAGTGGTCAGGTGTTTACAAATATTGAAATATGTGAATGAACACTAATTCTGAATGCTGGCAAGCATTGTAGGTAACCTAGGCGCTGAGTAATAAAAGTATTACCTACGGATATATCCACATGGGAATGACAGTTCCATGGAGAATCCTCTCCAACAGCTGCTGGTGAGAGAGAACATTATCTTATCCCTAAAAAAGTCAGAACTTATAATATAGGTGTCCCAAAAACTCCATGCAATGTTCGCTACTGCTTGATCACGTGAAAAGATCAAATGGTCTAGACAACACAAGATATGTTGTCAGTGTTCGAAACATTTCATCTAGACCAGACTGCCATCAAACAAAATTATTATCAATCGAAATTAGACGACCAATGTAAAATACCGTCGTGTTTTTTTGCAGATACTCAACACCCCTGATTAGAGGGCATATGTGTAGATTATCGAAACACGTTAAGAGAAGTTCTCCAGGAGAAGACAGACACCCGTTGAGCGTCTTGTGCATAGAGGCGATTAGCCAATTAGTGAACGAGCAAGAGTCAGCCTTCAAACCAGCGGCCAATCACGGTCGTTGTAGCCCAATAGCACGCAAATCAGATCTGTAACTTTATGTTATCATTGCAAGGGTCTAAAGGCAAAGGTTTAAACTACAGACACCAAGAATTATTTTTTCCCTTTGCCTTCAGGAGACTGAGAGCAAATGCCCTAAAACTGCCAATTTTAGCAATTTTCACAACTTATTTCTCCCTCTAATGACATACTATAGGACTAAAGTAAAAAGTAGCGTGTACAGATAATAGTTTCCTACATTTCCCGGAAAGTAACCATGTTCCCAGAACAGTTACTTATGGACATATGTGTAACTTATATACTACAATGGTTTTTACACAGAAAACAATTTGCTAGAGACACCTCCTATGACCAGGTCCGTGGGTTTAGGTGACTGGCGCCCTGGGAAAGTTAAACTCAACCACCCCCTCTCCTCTCGCCAATATTTGTTATATATGCGATGATTCTTGTCTGAAGCAGGGTCACAGTTGTGAGTGACAGGGGGCCACGGCGAAGGTTAAACCGGTTGCTCGACAGACTGTCCTGTCCGAGGAATGGATGAGGTGTGGGTGTGTATGGAGCAGCAACGGAATGTGAGAGGCGGGGGAAACGCGAGTTCCCCGACAAATCCTGCCGGCCAATGGCCACATTTACCCACATGCAAAAAAATCAGGGCTGAACCCACTGGAGATCGAACCCGAATCGCCTAGGCGGGATGCGAGAGGTGGTCCTAATTTTTTTTCTGTTGATGTATATAGCATAGCTTCCTTTGATGTAAAATTGCATGACATATTTCAGTTACATAGCATTGCGTTGTATATATTTCCTACAATACAATAAATACACTGGTTACTGAATCGTATACAAGAGGAAAACAAACATAATGGTAAGTTACTTTGACGAAAATATGCATTTTGTTATGGAAAAGTAGGTATAATCAATCTTTACAGGTTCAAATTTTGAAAATATTGATACTATTATTTTACCGAGGGCGGACAAGGTGCACACAAAAATAGTAATAAGAAGAAGAATGGGTGTCATAGCGAAGCCCGCCCCACAGGTACCAAAAACCTTTGGTGTGCCACTGTTCTTGGTATCTTTGACTATCAGGCGTTTCTTGGTCTCATTTCAATGGATGAATCTGCTATTAAGTTTCTTTGTCGAAGATTTTTTTAAGAGGGTTACGACTGACTTGCGAGTAGGCACAATCAGACAAGAATTCTGTGATCTTGCCTTCACAATCAGTAGTATTCATCACGACTGTGGCATTTCCTTTGTGGGCTTTCTTCTTTGTTGCAACACAGTCCTCGGTGCTTTCTTTTCCTTTCTGCTTAAATTGGGAGGTGATGTTTTGGTCTTCTTTAGAATTCTCAAGGTTTCTACTCGGATTTCATCCACTGCAGACGCTGGTAAGGGAAGAACAGCTGATTCTACACCACAAACCAGATCTTCAGTTGGTATTGTGGTTGGAGAAACAGCAAAGTTGATACCCCTGGCTAGAACAGCTCTTCTAGCAGCATCAAGTTGTTTTTCTGAGATGTTTACGAACACTCTGTTGCTGTCTAGACTAGGCCTGGATGTTTCCCTGTAGCTGTTGTGAAACTTTTCCTTGTGTGCCTCTGTAGTTTGTAGTGAGACTGAGATTGCTTGCACTGTAGTAGCTCTGTCCAGAAGGTTATTGGCATTGAAGACCAAGTCACAACATGTCTGGTGAATCCTCTCTATCAGGAATGCTAGGTTCGCGTGATGATAAATGTGGCATGCAGTTGGAGATGTGAAGATCTGCTTTATTTTCGTGCACTTCGGGAGCACCTTGTAGTCCCTGCATCTCTTCATTTATGCCAAAGAACAGAGAAGTTTGGGTTTCCTTTGTCTCAGCTGGTCGAGTTACCTTTCTAGGCTGGTAATTTCCTCCCCATAGAGTTTGGTTAACACATCAGTCAGTCGTAACCCTCTGAAGAAAATTGACTGTTCGACAAAGAAACTGATAGTAAATTTATCTATAGAAGATGAGCCCAAGAAATGCCTGACAGTCAAAGATCCCAAGACGCCTGCTCTCCACGACCTTCCAAAAATTCACAAGCAAGACATTCCTCTTCGACCTACAGTCAGTGCTATTGGTTCACCCGCCCATCTCCTAGCCAAATATCTAAACAAGGTCCTGCAACCAGCCTTATCCGCACCAGCCTCTCATGTTCAGAACTCTGCTCACTTAGTTGAAATTCTGAAGAATATATCATTAAAACCTGCAGACATGTTGGTCAGCTTTGATGTGGTCTCTCTTTTCACCATAGTAGGCTACCTGTGCAAGGAGCCCTACAGATTCTACTCGAACAACTTGACGAAGACAGCTCCAGCGAAAAAACTCGTGAGACTCACCGAGTACTGTGCCACATCAACATTCTTCATTTACCAGGGGAAGGCGCATGTTCAAAACGAAGGCACTGAAATGGACTCGCCTCTTTTGCCATTACTAGCCGACATCCATGGCTAAGTTCGAAGAGATAACAATTCAATCCAGTCCTTACCGACAGACATCCTGGTACAGATATGTTGACGATACTTTCGTCATCTGGAACCATGGAGAAGGGAAATTACAGAATTTCCTAGACCATCTCAACAACATCCACTCAAGCATACAGTTTACAATGGAAACAGAAATAGATGGCCAACTACCTTTTCTGAACGTCATGGTGTACGAAAAACAGAACTCCACATTGGGTCACAAAGTCTATTGGAAACCAACTCATACAGATAGATTTCTGAAAGCAGATTCAAATCATTATCCATCACAAAAAAAAAACTCTCATATCCACACTTACCCACAGGGAAAAGAATATATGTGATTGCCTACACTTTGGAGCAGAAATGAAATGCCCTACTGCAGCTCTGGAAGCGAATGGTTATTCACAGCATCAAATTTAGCAGAGCATAAGAAGCCAACCCGGAAAAACAGAAGAAAAAAATCTTACTAACACAGCAGCCCTGCCTTATGTAAAAGACACTATTGAGAGACTGGCTCGACTCCTTAAGAAGCATGGCATATACACCATTTTGAAACCTGTCAACAAAACAGAGAGTATTTTGGGTTCGGCAAAAGACATAATACCAGTCGAAGAACAGGCAGGAATATACAAAGTTCCTAGCTGTTGTAGAAAGGTGTACATAGGACAGACAGGCAAAAAAATAATCACTATGATAAAAGTACACATCAGAGCCTACAAATATGAAAACCAGCAGTCCAAAGTAGCCTAACACTCCATGGAAACTAAACACAGCTTAGAGTTCGAGAGGTTCTCCGCAATAGCCAATATTTGCAATTACTACTTGAGAACATTCAATGAAGCTATAGAGATAATTAAACACCCTAACAACATCAACAGGGAAGATGGCTACCGCTTGAGCAAAATATGGGCACATCTCTTTTGTGAAAGACTCAAAATTTAGCAACCAGAGAGAAACTACGATAGACTCGCTAAGATTTGTCAACCTGCTGAGTCAACCATAAAAAAGCAACACTGTAATTGACTAAACAATGCCAATTATTTAGTGTTGCACACTAAAACACAAAAACTACAAACCCACCAAAACTTTTTGCTGTTACAGTATTAAAATCAACCACAATAACACACAAAATATTGACATTTAATTGTATTTCTTATTAGAGAATCTGAATACATACATTTCCACTCCACTAGGTAGATATAATAATGCACATTTAGCAACAATTATGAAGAAACTCGGACCCCAAGCCTTTAAGACACTCGCTTATCCAACATGCAAATTGTGTATACCTACTGAGTTAGGAAAACATGTTTTCTATTAAACTTCTTAATATGTGCAGTAACACACTCTTCATTTGATGTATGAATAGCAATTTCAAAGAATAATTTTCCTAGATATATAATTTTTGAGCTAAGTTTAAAAAAAAAGGCATAATGTTATAATTTATTATTGACATCTTGGTTTGTTTTGATCTGAAAAGTTACAGCATTGTATTATTATATGATTACATCATTGTATTTTTATCTGACTTTTGTACAATTCCACATATTCCATTGTAACAGGGTCACTCACAGACGTGATTGGATGTAGAAAGGACATAAAATATTTGGAGAAAGGACGCGGATAGCATTACCAGACGGTACTGAGTCACAACATCTAGGGCAGACCATTCCAGCTATCCATAGGTGCAGTGGAATGAAGAACATCTATGGGGGTTTATTCTCTAATTTCACCTCTGGTAAAGACTGTCGCTTGTGACTGTCTTTTGTGAGCGACAGCGACTGTGATAGTTACTCGTGATGGTCTTTATGTCACATACTCTAACACCTCTATCGACCAGAATTTCAATATACTTGGCAACACTGTAGGGTGTGCTCTGAAACCCTTCATACATCTTACTACAGACAGTTCGGGATAAAGAGAGCACTAAAAAAAAAACCCTGCTAAAGTTCTATTTTCAGCCAATTAGTATCTTTCCACGTTTAACGACAGACGACGGGAAATATCTGACCTCTCTGGACACGTCATTTGATGTTTGCGCGTGTAAGATAAAACGTGCAGTCAGTATGAATCATCACAAGTTTGATAAAAAAAGCTTATTTATTACCTATATAAAAATACAATTATGTCAATTTTGGTTGATTTGTCTCAGTTTTCTCAAATTTAAATATGAAAATACACGGAACTATATTGCATAATTACGCTGCCGACCATACAAGCAGTAAGGCAACTATAGTTTATACTGAATAATATGCAGTAATGGCTAGTGGTAATTTTTCAAAGGTTAAATTTTTAGTGCTCATTTTATCCTGAACAACCTATAAATTATATTTTCTCACATTTCACAACTTGTTTTGAACTACTAATTACTTAAGTTTAGTTTTAAATTATATAAATAATATTTGTTTCTCTTTACAATACAGATTTTAAAAGTTATAATAACCCGTTTCTTGTAGAAAAATAGTGAGCTGTGCTTACAAGAGATAGCAGCAAGCCTGTTTGAATTTGTCATTTGCACAGCAGTCAAAGTTGAAATACACACTGACCTATAATTCACGAAATGTATTTCATTATTAAAGAGAGAATAAAATAATATATTTTTGCCTCCTTCAAGCAATACTGTATTTCAATAGGATTTATTCTCCAACGAGGATGGTCGTAGAACACAACTTAAATATGTTACACATTATTTTCATGAATTTTGTCTCACAACACCCTAGAACCCAATTTTTATACAAAGAGAGTCAGGAAACTTTTGAGACACAGTCATGGTGCCGTTTTTGGTTACAGAATATAAATTCTCATTATAAAGATAGTTAAACACTAACTGTCTTTGTATAAAGATCGTTAAAGAGACTGAAAAGTTACAGAATAGGCCCCCTGGTCTTGTTAACACAGAGATGCAAAGTGTATTCAAAATCTTCCTTTAAAAAATAATTTGTGATGCAGTCACGTATGCCATGAAGAGACAGGGTAGAACTCAAAACTATTTGAGGCAATTGGTAGCTACTAGCTTTGATCAGTTATTTACAAACATACCATCTACAATTTTGCTCAAAACTGTAAATGGGCACATCACAACAGAAATATTTATTTCAGTACATAATAAACAATGTACACTGTATGAATAAATCTTAAGTAGCTTATGAATGTTCTGCACCCTGGATATGAATAATCATCTCTGATTTATGTTACAAATATCGACACCAAATGCTCACACTCGTAGATGTAAAATACGTGGATGAATGAAATGATGGTTAGAACTCTAAATATATATTTTTACTGGTTACTATTTCTTTGTTAAGATTTTATTTTTGTTCTCCTGTCACTTCCCTTTAATCAATTTACAGTTATCAACAAAGTACACTCAGAAGTGATTAACAGTATATCTGGTAAACTACAGTAATTTACTTTTTAATACGAAAAACTGTACATGTAAATATTAGCAACATGTAAAGGCATAAATACGTAATTTGTATGGCAGCCGCACTGGCTGGCAGAGAAACCACAATGCCCCATTTCTGGGGAGCAGGACAAGAGACAGCATTTAGCGTGAATTTTTAGTCTCCTATAAGAAAAAGAACACCAACGTTAAGAGTAAGAGCTAGTTAGGTGGTAGCAGGCAATTTAAAGATCCCAGCAATAAGTTCACATCTTCACAACAGAGAGCAGCACTCTTGTAGCTTTTATGGTTCTGTCGATCAACGAGGATTATGTCTTCCACTTTGTCTGACCTGGCAGAGCTGAGCTTGCTGTACACACTTGTAAAAGGTCCAAAAAGGTGGGAGGGTGGAGGCAGAGGGCTGTGAAGAAGGTATTGACCCATTCCTTTATTATCTGCACATAAACTGTGACCCAAAGTTGTGTAACATCAATTTCTTTTCAATGGACTGGCCACTGAGAGGGCGCAGCCTGGAGGAGAGGGGTGAGATACGAGATCGTTGTTTTCACTACTCGGAAAGTATTTACATAAATATATTACACTCTTCGTGCTGCAATTTTAGGTAATATTTGGTACTATTCTAACTTTCAGAAATATTAGAATGCAAATTTTCGGGTATGTGTGATCACTGGTAAAATTTTATTTCGATTTTAATATTGTATACTGTATCCAGAATTCCGATGAAGTCAAGTCATAGTTACAGAATTCCTTTTTGTATTACACTACCTGAACTTTTTACTATAGCAGACCATAAATTTTATTTATTAAAATTTGAGCAACTTTTCCGTACAGAATACAGTATTGTATGTTTTGTGATTAAATTACGATTGAATTTTAAATATATTGGAATAAAAGAATACTATTAGTTACTATAATCGTTTTATAATAGAAAATACTACATTACTTCAAACTTTTCAAACCAAAAAGAACTATAAATGCATTGGAAAGGCACATATTTTTACACCAGTAAAATTCACTATTAATTCAAACAAAAATATGTACATATTAGTGTATTGTGCCGCTTCTCCTCTTGATCTTGTTAGCTGCATGTGCCATTGGTCTAGTACTCAGGGGAGCCTGAGATCTCTATATCCAGGGTTAGCTGTATACGACCCAGTAGTCCTGAGTAGCGACGTAGTGCCAATAACCAGAACTCAATTTAAATAACAAGAATTCTTGAAATTTATTTTCCTTTGTAAATAACAGTCTATGGTTGTTACAATATATAGACTCTGCCTGTAACACTGGCCAAAATTACCATGACTATGCGGATAGTTAAATCATTGCCCGATAACTATTCTTTGCGTCTGCTTGCACAAAGACTCTCTCTCAAAAAAAGCCCTGATCCAGCTACACGGGGTGGCACACAACTTCGCCCACCAGGCTTCCAGTCACCAAAGCTCTAAATCTGCACTAAACCCAATTCCACAAACAATATTACCTGGAAGTCACAGAGCCTGTGTAGGATACTCATATTAAATTACCTACGTTCTGAAATTCTTTAATACTTTCACTGAATTTGAATTATAACAGCGCAACAAAATAGTTCTATATGGTAGTCAGTTGGGAGCACCCCAACCGTTGGTGGCTTCAAGTATCCTTCCGCATCATCGGCGCCAAAAGTCTGCGCTGAGGGCGCTTAACTACTGGGAATTACCCAATACCGCCTGCTTGCTAGCATCCAGCTCTCGCAAACAACTGTTCATCACTGGCATCCTCTCGTAAACTAACTAGGCTGAGAAATTCTGGATAATAAACTTTTAAACTAAGCTTCAAACAGAAATTTACAAAAAGAGCAAAATTGCTAGAAATAATCTGCACATTACAGATATGTAAAAATATCTCCATTTGACCAATATTTATTGTTATATCAGTTTAATACTATTATTTAAAGTTCTATAAATTTAGCATTTTGTGATTGGATAGTAGCGTGCAGGCACGTCACACATCCTAGCCTCAACCATTACTGAAATACCTGGGCTTGCTGTGTGAGATTACTCAGGATAGAGGCTATACTTCCTCCTTACAGTTTACAATAAAATTTAATTAGTTCTAATAATTAGTAAGTACCAGTAGGCAGTTATAGGTTAACAGTCACTCGTAATTCAAATTGCACATTACCCAAACTCAGCATAAACTTGGCTCGGGCGTGGTACAGGCATGATAAAATACATTAAAATGGAACATGTACTCTCATTCATTTTAGCAAACAGACAAAAGAAGGTGTTTTAATTTTAGTTTAAGTTCTGGCTGTGTATCGAGCAGTTACTATTATCACCTTGGAATAAATCTCACTTTGATTGATTTTCGTCGCACAAACTGGGCAACATATAAGGCTAGGTCCACCCAAATGATCTTTTTCAAATGGGCTTACTGGAGTAGTACCACGATTATATAATAATAATAATAATAATAATAATAATAATAATAATAATAATAATAATAATAATGACAAAAAAAAGTAAAGAAAACTAGACCAGGTTTCGCACTTTCCTCACCATAGCATCGTTCAATTTATCAAAGCCCAACAAAAAAATTATTATTCCAACACCAGCACAAGAACGAATATATATATATATATTTTTTTTTTTTTTTTTTTAATACCATCCCTTGGGTAGGCTGAGCAGCTCGGGTACTTTACATTAGGGTAGAGAAAGATTATTTATCGTCTACTGCCTTTGTGATAATAAACTAAAATTCTGAATACCATAAAGTGAGGTTACTTTACACAACTCACTTATTTCTGATTCATGAGAAATTCCCAGCTATCCTACACAATGAAGTATTATTTATCACTAAAATTAAGCACGATTATAGGTGTGGACCAGAGGACAGTGATGTGTAAGAAATAGAGGGCACAGAGGTGTTGAGAAATGGGGGGTTGCAGGATTGGTTAAGAAGGGTATTGATGACTCTGGGAATAACCAATGGATGAAGACGTGAGTCGAGAGAGTGCTTTTGAGGAATTGTTTTTATAAAGAATTAAAAATAACTAGTAACTTTATAGTGTCATGTTGAATATGGGATGTAAAAGTGAAGATCGTTTATTTTGTTTCTGATTACAGTAAATCTGTAGGTTTTTATTCTGAAATCAATAAGGAAAGTAATGTATTTACAGTATTCATAAATGAAAAAATTACCAAGCCAGCATTTTAAATTGATTTAACCAGTACATACTTGCTGAAACTCTATGTTGGTTAGAAAGACTATGTAATTGCTTATCGGATTATTTATATATAAATATTTTTGACAGTATGTTCTGCTAGTACTACCTAATTTCATTTGTTTTCGTTATGAAGTAATAGGAATAAATTTGTCTATACCTTTCTTTTTTGTTATAAATATCTCCATTAGGAGATTGTGGCGTGCATATCATAAATTAAGTTTAGTAATAAGGTTTTTGTGTAGAAACTACTGTGCCTGTCATCAACTGATGTAATGAAAAATTTTTCTGTAATAATAGTCTATTGTAGTGTGAATTTCTAAATATAATATTTGATGTATGGAAGTATGGAAGTTTATTTTCTCAAAATAATTGCTGAATGTCACCAGAGCTCTATTCCAATAATAGTAATACCACTGTCAAATTGAACCATATTATGCATGAAGGAACCAAGAACGATATTTTATTGTTCTGAAATTAGTAGCAAATACATGAATTAAAAACTTAAATACATTAATAACTTACATGTCCTTGTACGGAATCATGTTCTGCAATTTTGTCATGCATGCAACTGTAATTAAATGCAGGTGTTTATCAATGAACCTAGATTTTCTCAGTTGCATCACAATGGTGCTTGGTTCTTTTATGCATAAAATGGTTCAATTGTACTTTAGCAAAACATACACTGAAAATCAAGTAATTTGTGTACTGGATAGTTATGAAACATTTACTTTTTTCTGCTAGTAATGTTTTACTCTTTGAAAGGAGAGAAGTGTTTTGTGTCTTATACGTTTATTTATTTAACTTCATACATTCCACACTAGCAACTGTCGCCATGACATGCTGTACACTGTTGCCAGCAGAGCTGCCAACATTATAGAACAATACAATATACAACACTCCTCCCCACCAGTACAAGTGTAGTTTCTTACACACCAATGCTTGTTTCTACATTACAAAACGGCTAATGTTCCATTTGCCCGAATCATAAACAAAATCTTATAGATAGATGCAAGTAATAATGACAGTTTAAAGTTTAGATACATGAAGCACAAACAATCAACACACTATACATCTGCAATTACTTTTGGTACTCTTTTACGTCTGGAGTATCGTCTCTTATTTTCAAAACCCTTGAATCCATCCTTAAACAACAATGTTCCATCACCATCACTCCTATCTGAACTATGTGCTGTTGTTTCGTCTTCCTGTCGTTTCTCTGTTATTTCTGCTGCACCTCCAGCACTGCTGCTGCTTATATTTTCTTCTGTGTCCCTTTCGTCCCCCTGCTCTGCCATATCCTCATTCTTCCTCTCCTTGTCTTTCACTTGTATTTGCGGAGCAGACCAGATCTGATCCACATGTCTGTGCGCAGTAAGGCCGTTTTCCCCATGGATTGTGTAAG
>PNEQ01001697.1:5789-30697 GCA_003012365.1 Medauroidea extradentata | reverse complement strand
TAATATGAACTCCCGAAAAATAGGACATGTTCTATTACGTTTTTGGGTAACGTTTCGGGTACAAAATCTGCCATGCCCAGAACCAAACCCCTTGTGGAGGTGCTGGAACTGCACTCAGACGGAAGCAGAAATGCTACCAGAAAATGGGCATAGAAACTGCTATGAAATTGGGCATCGTGTGAGGCCGGCTTTAATTGCCCTCGCAACTCTTCCTCGCAAGGAGGAGCTAAAAGGGCATGCTTTTTTTTTTTTTACCTATGAGCACGATCTATGCCTATGAGCATCTTGAAACGACGAGTAAGAGTAAAACACACCCTGCTCCATCTTGTTTCCGGTGAGTAAAACGCCTAGGAGTGCCCCGAAAGCTTCGAGATCACAAAGGTTCGCCAGGTCAAGGCCGAGTGAAACAACCCTCTAAACAAACCCTTCGTAACCTAACCCGAACTAACATATCCTAAACCCTCCTATCCTAAACGAAACTAACGTAACCAAACCTAATCTAGCCGTACCTAACTCTAGAGCGCGGACCGAGGGAGTCGCCTTTGACAAGGGCATACGACCCCAAGGTTGATGGTTCAAAACTCACTTGGAATATATATTTTTAGTAATCTAAATTTGTTAATTTATATTTGCACATTACGAATAAGTAAGTTTTCTTGGGTTTATACATGCAGCCTCTGTGTAATGTGATTACCCAACTGTACAAGAACTGTTTTTTTTTTTTTTTTTTTACATTGGTCTTTCATCTATACCATTCCATGGCGATATTCTGGACAACTGACGACGAAATAATATATTGAGGAATCTACAGTAATTTCACGCGTTTGAAGAAAGCAGAGTAGTCGGGTTGTTATTGGTTGGAATTAAGAATTAACACTTTTATTATGAACCAGAATTACTTAAGACATTTTTCCGTGTGTGTGTGATTGGCACTTACTGCATAGTTCTTAATTCTTAAGTTTTTAATTGTGAACTAACCTTTAGAGTAATGTCTACTCTACAGAGCAATTCGTGGGGTAAGGTTTCTGTATACGCCGTACTTTTTCGTAAGCGCTAGATTAGAGCAACGCATGTAACAAAAATTTAAATTTATGGTGGCACCGTACACGACGAATTATTCTTGTTACCGGTAGTGCTGATTATTATTAATGCGTGTTTAATCGTAATGTTTCCATAAAGTATGGTATCCCTTAATGGTAATTCATAAAAAAAGTTTCAAAAATTTTCTTTTGCAAATTTATTTAGTTCGTGTTAAAAGTGCCATACATACATACATGGCAGGGATGTTTTCAAAATGTGTTATTTGCTTGTATTAATTTGTGCAAACATTTTATAAATGATAGTATCACGATATGATTTAGCAGTTTTAATGTAACAGTATTGTCTTTAAATATTCAGTAATTGGCTCTTTTAGGCTTGCATGGGATGCATGTAGGCCTACTAAACAAAATAGTATAAAGTGTTTCCCCAGTTTTATTTCTGTAATGCTGCTCATTATGCTGTCTTTGAGCCATTCAGTTAGTTTCTATTTCCTTTAAAGTATATTTAGTATGAGTTGATTCCCAGGGGCTGTTCATGATTTCCTCATCTGGGGAATGTGGAGTAGGTACATTGGCCTTGCCTACCTCACAGCCCAGGCGAGAGCACATGTTACATTAACAAATTCAACAGTCTAGCTCTTGGCCTGTCGAACCTTGCCAACACTGACTTTTGTACATATCGGTGAGTCCCACAGTGCTTGTCTTCAAGCGTTTCATTTGTCTTTTTTTTTTTTCCTGAGTACCCTGAAAATTATGAATAGCCCTAATTATTTTCACTTTAAAAAAATGGAAAACATATGCTCAAATATTTTACACCACATTTTTGTTCCTGTACCAATATTTTTGTCTTCTCAATGCAGTAAATGACTTTAATCAGAAAGTGATGTTCATAAGAGGCCAATCCCCACCAAATATAATTTACCATGTGTGTTGCTTTCCATACTAACTTCGGGGCTCTTGTGTGGTCAGTATGAACACAGGAAAATGTGCTACAATTCTTATCAAAATTTCGCCACACTAGAATAAATATAAACATTTCCTTGGTATAGACAATATTAAGATCTTGGACAAAGAAGTAGTTGCTATATCCTGGCAGTAAACTGTAGGAAATTGTTCACAGACATTTTGTTGTCTTTATTGTACTGCTGAATGCAGCTATACAATTCAGATGAACAGTGAATATAGATTAGCAACCCATACTTTCTAGTTTCCGTAGCACCACAAATTATATAGGTATTATATAAAATTTAAACACTTAATGACTTTTTCAGTTGAAATATAATCACACAAAACTTAACATTTTAACTTCATCAGATGATTTAACAAAGTTACCTTTGCCAATAATGCGCTGATATATAACCTTCTTTTGGGTGTAGATTCTGCTTTGGATTTTTCTGTTCTCATGAACGAAAACTATTTTTCATCAATGCGAGATGAACTAAAACTGCTGACAGCAGAGTAAAGGATGTAGCTTCTCTATTTGTAGTATACCACCTGATGTCTCCTTTATGGCTGATAAAATAACAATAAATATGTACTGTTTGTTTGCATCTTTGCAAGATGAACGTCGAAATAAAATATATGCCTGTCAGCAATATGAATGCATGACCAGATAATGTTGGTAGTGGGTTTTCTATGGGATATCTAGTTTCTCCCACCCTTCCATTCCGGCATTGCTCTATAGTGCATATATGTGACCCTTTCCAACGCTGAAAACCTCGGTGTTAAGCCCAAACCAAAATCTCCTCACTCTCTCTAAGTGATGCATGATTTTGGGCTAATCATACAAGTAGCTTACTATGTTCATTGATCGAGGTATTCGGTACAGCACAGCCTCACTGAAAGTAAGTTATGACAATATAATCAACCTGTTAAAATTTCTCTTATTAAAATGAAGACTGTATAAATCTTTAACAGCAACCAAAATAGAATAAAAATAATTTGAAGCGACAATACATGTTACCAAGGATGAAAAGGTATTGTCATGTTTGAAACTAACCTGTCGGCATTAAGGCCGCCACCTATCTGGAGCATTTTTTAACGTTAGAGGCTCAGATGTGATGCAGCTATAAGTGCAACCTTGAAGTGCACGTCAAATGCCACATCGCCACAACGGGCCAAGCATTGAAGGTTAATGCAGATACATTTTTACTATGGGACCTTAAGCGGTGACCATATAATTTTGTTGGTTGAAAGTCTGTAGCAAAGTTCAGCGCACGTTTATATCTCAGTTTCACAAAGATCCAGTTAGTACATTGTGAAGTACTGCAGTCTGGAAAGTCAGTGTTAGCTATGTTGGATGGCTTCGAAACTGTTCTTTAAAGAACAAGGTGTCTTAACAACGAGAGTCCGTATTTTGCCGAAGTGTGTTTTTCTTTCCATTCATTGGCCCATTGGGCACATGTGGAATAGTTTCATAAGAAAATCTATTTTGCCGTACGTTACAATGCGTTTGAAGCGCAAGGTAATCAGTGCCCCTGACGTATTCTAGCTGTCTGAAACGTGGCCAGGTCCAATGGATTGCTCTTAAATACAGAAGTAAACTCTGAGTAGTAAATATTCAACCAATAGAGCACTATAAGCCCATGTTAACGCTAGATAATATTTGTTAATGGCAATAGTCTAAGTTAACTGAGGATAATAAGGGAAGAAGTTAAGAGTTGCACGACTGGTTTGCAGATCAGCTGTCGTACGTGTTGTTCGAACTACAAGAGAAGGCGGCAGTCAGGATCCAGTCGACTTGGCGTGGTCACCGAGCAAGGCAGAAGCTCCATGCGTCCCAGGATGCCATCAGACGTGAGAGGGCGGCGAGGACGATCCAACGAGCTGTGCGCCACTGGGCCCACTCACGCAGGCGGAAAGAAGCCAGGCCGGTCGCCGGGTTTGAGAGGATCGACGAGAACACGCTCAAGGAGCTCCAACGAGAAATTGGAACGTAAGGGAACTACAACTCAGAGCAAAAGTTTCAACCTTCATTTTTGTTGACATATACTTATTTTATTATTTATTTGGTTGCCATCATATTTTTGATTATATAGTAGAAAGGGGCTGTTAGGATTGGTTTACTCATATGTATTTTACACATACACCCAAAGGCCTACACTAATACGGACACAGTTAAGACGTACCGGTTCTGTATGTATAAGCCAAGTATAATTACAGATATTTACATTACCATGCAGCCTAACTTTGCGTAACTTATAACTGTAAACATAGCTGTGGACTGGTGAAAAAAGTAGACTTTTTGTGAGCCGCTAAAACAGAAATAAACGTAATGAGTTGTTCACAGGTGAATTGTTGCCGTACAAGCAAAACACTATAGTATATGACTGTTGAAGTGTGCTTGCAAACATTTACTGGCCTCCTGTAACTGAGCTTTTCTTTCTCTTCAAAGAGTACTCGAGTGCTTGTGAACAGCAGGTTGAGTGTGTCTGGCATACACAGTAATTCTACCGAGAGCAGGTTGGGTGTGTCTGGTATACATAGTAATTCTACCGAGCTTTAGTGTAGTGTTGCTTTCCATATCTTAATGAAAATAAGGCAGCTTCACGTGGTCATAAAAGTCATTGAAAAAATTTTGAAACATAATAGTATATTTCCTGCTTGCCTGGATTTTAAAACTGAAAACGTTTTACTCTAGCAATTCACTCTTATCGTGGTAGGTCAGTGTAGTAATTTGAAGTAACTGGTACCTCTCACATGGTTTAACTTCAAATGAATGCTACGTACTGAATTATAAATTAAATAAATTTTTAATCTTGAAGTTTTCATCATAGCTGAGCACAAGGTTTTTTTATGGAAGTCATTGACATGGTATAAAGTTACCCTGAGAACTGTATTAGCTTTTAGTGGCTTGTTGTTTGTAGCTGGGAGGCACAGTGTGGCAAGGTGACATTCGAGACAATGAAGGAAGTTGAGAAGCAGCACGACATGGTTCAGTCTCTGCTACGCAAGTTCTACTGCAGTGCCGCAGCAAGGAGGCTTGAAGACCTCGACGCAGAGACAACGTGTGCCAATATAGAGGCCACTGCCCATCTTCTTCAGAGTGAGTGTACGTCCTGGTACGAGGTAGTCTAGTGTGCACCTACAGTTGTCATTCCCAGGAAAGTGTCATTATCTTCCCATTATAAGCCTTGACTTTTGATTTGATGAGTGAATGGCAATCACTGACTCACCATAATTTTAGAAAGCAGTATCAACTCTTTCGCTGCAACATTCAACTATAGTCGAATATACAGAATATTACTTAACTGCGACATGCGACTTTAGTCTAACACCGAATTTAATGACTCTGTAAACACTAGGTACATGGTTTACTCGTTTGAAGTTAACCAGAAATAAACTATTTACGTTTTTTTTTTATATCTTATGAATAATACAATTTTTTATTCCCGCAGCAAAAGAGTTCATAGGGACAGGTTGGACGTCACCGTCCTGTACATACTGCTTGAGTACAACATGTGGTTCAGTTACCACGAGCGTGGTGACAGTTACGTGTGTGATCGTTCCACAGAAGGTTCGTCTCTTTATTGTGGAACTGTTCGTGGAACGATCCTATAGTCATTTGGAGTCTAGTCTGCTGTCGGAAAATAACTTGTATTTTGCATGTTTTTAAGTATTGACATTAGAGGCTTTGGCACCTCTTATTAAACTTATTTATTTTCGTGTAATAAATTACGTGTGTGATGAATTACCTAGCAGTGTTTCTTTATAGAAACATTATATTCTATGATTAGTTATGTATTGTTGGTCTAAATTATTTTGCCTATGTAACATGGTAAACAATATTACTAAATTTAAATTTTTAATTAAACTAATTATTATGTCATCATAATTACACTTTAATATTTCAAATACGAGGGTTATTTTTTTCAACCTTCGATTAACTGTAATAAAAAAATGGGAATGAATTAGGAAATCATTGTAATGTCAAAAGAAATGTACATCTTTACACTATTTTTTCACATAATCACTGTGCAGATTGAGGCATTTATCGTACCGATGCACCAGCTTGCAGATACCCTCTGCAAAGAATAATGCCTCCTGACTATTCAACCACGTTTTAACAGTGTCCTGCAGTTCATCATGGGTGTTGAAGCGTCGTCCTCCAAGCCACTTTTTCAACGTGGAGAAAATGTGGAAGTCACTCGGTGCCAAATCCGGACTGTAAGTAGGGTATCTGCAAGCTGGTGCATCTGTACGACAAATGCCTTAATCTGCACGGTGATTACGTGGAAAAATATTGTAAAGATGTACGTTTCTTTTGACATGAAAATTATTTCCTAATTCATTCCTGTTTTTTTATTACAGTCGATCGAAGGTTGAAAAAAAAAAAAATAATAATAACCCTCGTACAATGTGGGTAATGACAGATAATGTAAGTCCCTATTGAAAAACTTTCATAAAAATCTTGCCAAGTTTTGAATCAGGAAGAAATTACGAGAAATTTAGCATTACGTTTTAGTGACTCAAGCTCTTAAATAAAATAATTTTTTTAGCAGTTATGAAATGTTTCTATTTATATTTTAAAACAGTATTTTTAGAGAAGTGCTCATTTTCTTCTTGTCGAGATCTCTCTCTTTCGATTCTCAACTTTTAACCAAATAAGAAATGTTTAATTAAATTTAGCTTTTTGCTGCAGCAAAGTTACTTGTTGTCCCTAGTTTCCATGCAGGTTCAACATAAATAAAAGTTTAGGTGAGTACTTATGAGTTCTGTAAATATTTAATAATTTATTTATTTAAGGCTGTTCAAGTGTGAAATTAATAATTTTATATTGCTACAAAATAATGTTAGTTTTGTTGGCAGTACTAGTGACCACGTTTCCCTCTTATGGATAATTTTAGCATGAGTAGTGTACCGTAGATATAACGACACAGCATAAGTTAAAATTTGCATGTTTTGTTTGCATAGATCCAACATAAACCAACGGACTTACTGAAATTAGATGTCACAGAATATGTAATAAAAGTTCCTAAAACATTAAACGACACATTTTTGTATTTCTAAACAATTACTAAAATAAAATATTTCACATTGAAAATGAACTACATCTTTGCTATGCTGGAAAACCAAAACCACATTCAGTGTCGATAAAATACTTTGTTTTGAGTAAATAACATTGCTCCTTATTACAACGATACCAAGTAGATAGCTATGTGAACTGTAGACTCGTGTATGTCTGTGGTAACAAGTGCACATCCCCTTCTACAATGTGACGAGTTGCCATGGCGAGATGTTGAGTTGTGCTGTAAGAGCTGATAGTAGGGTGATCATGTTCCCTCAATGTCCGTGGACGATTGCTTCAAAACTGCCTACTAATGCATTCTGTCATGCGTATGGACTGTTAGTGAGTTATATATTTGTCACACATAAAATTTGATAGTGTGCTAATTTTAGTGAACACTCGACTGTACTTACAATAAGTCCTCGAGCAATGTGTTTTATTTCACAGGAGGCGATAAAGAAGGTAGCTATACGTGCAAGACTGTAGCAAGTATCAAGAATAAAACCACCTTTATGTGCGGGGTATTAAATTGGTGCGCAGTTTTCAATAAATTGAGCACTTTTGAAGACCATCGTGTCTAAAATAAATAAAGTATATTATTTACTGTGGATTCCTAAATTAACGTTTAGTTATGATATACGGTAATCTATACACTTTTATTGATACTTCGGTAACTTTGTTTATATCTAAAAGCGGTAGGAAACTATAGAATATCAAAAAGGAAAAAAGTAACAGATTTTAAAATTGCTCAGTTTATCGTGAATCATCTGTTGTAATCTTTTTTTTAGCAGCTGGATTGAAGTGTTGCTTATATTTTATTTATAAACAGTATGACATAAAGTTAAAGTAGGTATTGTGTGTTTCTGTTTCACAGTCAGACTGGTATTTTTCTAGTTACTGTAGGCTGATTAACTCTTTCGCTGCGAGACAAAGAAATGTAAATTGTGCTATGATAGTGTAAAAAATTTTAATTTATTTTTATATATGTAGTTTATTTTTGGTTATTTTCAAACGAGAAAACCACGTAACTAGGATTTACAAAGTCATTTAATTTGTTGTTTGACTAAAGTCGAATGATGCAAGTCAGTGATATTTTTGTGTATTCAATTTTAGTCGAACATCGCAGTTAAGGAATTAAGATATATTTAGTCATATTGAAGACCCCCAAAATTTTGTTTGTTAAAGTGTGGGTCTATTTTAATAAAACAGAGAAGCATAGTTGGTAGTGTATTTTCTTGTAACACATAAAAATATTTGGAATTAGTATCTATAGTATTTTTACGCAAAATATTGATTACAAGTTACATCAACGTTCATGCATAGGTTTTTAAAAATTAAACATTTTAATAGCAAATGAAATTATTACGCCAGTACTTTACATTTTCAACAAGTTTAATAAAATGTGCACGTCAAAACCCCAATATCTGGCAGAGATGTTGAAATTTTTTGCGGAAGAGAAACTGTTTCACCTCCAACTATATATGTATATAACCCTCAGTCCTGTAACAAACATCATACCCAAGTTATTTCATGCGCCTCTGATGAACCAGTGTAAAGTTTTGACAGGTGGGTAAGAAACCTCACGAGCCTAAGTTTGCAAATTTCTCGAATGTTTACATTGACTAATGGGACTTATTTTCCCCCATAGATTCGCCAGACTTGTCGCACTGCGAGGGCGTGGACCTGGCGATGTATCGGTGTCGACCTCTGCCGGATGCTGCGGCTGCTAGAGTGTCCCACAAGCAGCAGTTGAACGCGTTGAGGAGTCCGTGGTGGAAGAAACTTTAAACTGCTGTGATGAAAGAAAATGTGTGCGTGCCCACAATTAGTTAAGCACTACAAACTATGCTTCTGTTAGTTACACCACACTGTGATCAAGTGTAGCTGTTCATCTTCTATTTACACCCTCACATATTTCTTATTTCTCACATCCCATCTTCCATATCTCATCTCTCTTTCTCCTACATCCATATTTTGTCTTCTTTCTTATACATGTGTCTACCAACTTAAATTTTGCTTTCTCTCTCATTCTACTCCTACTACGCTACATTGTTGTATTCTTTTCCAAGTCACTTACAATAATTATTTAGTTCGGCTGCCATAGAGTGAATTTCATTTGCATTTCTTATCATGGTCGTTTTTTCCTCTAAGTAAAATTTCCAAACTTTTATAGCTGCAGTCTTCACATTCTCATGTTACATTTCTTGACAAACAAAGCTCGTGCTTACAACATAAGGCAGCGGTTCACCTCAGTTTTCATCTTTATTTATTTATACTGTATTTTTATATTTGTACCAGATATTTCTTTCCTTATTTGAGGTATAAATTGTGATTAAATCTTCCTCTCCGGAAATTTTTATTTTTGTATCTCTCATAGTTTTTGCGTAATGAGTCGTAAACATCAAAATTTAGACTTTACGGTTTTAAGTACGCCACTAAAACCAACTGACGTACTAAACTGAAAAAATTCACGCTATATAACGATGTTGTAGGCTATGATTTGACATATATAAAAACAAAAAAAAAATTTTCTTGTATTTATAAAAAATTATTGATATTTTTTTCATTTGCATTTCAAAAAGTATTTTATTTTTAAATATGTCAAATTATAGCCTATAACATTGTTACATACTGTGAATTTTGCCGGTTTGGTATGTCAGTTGGTTTTAGTGGCGTACTTAAAACCGATAGCGCGAATTTTGACGTTTACGACTCATTACGCAAAAACTATGAGAGATACAAAAATTTCCTAAGAGGAAGATTTAATCACAGTTTCTGTCTAAAATAAGGAAAAAAATATCTGGTACAAATATATAAATAAATAAAGACGTTGAAAACTGAGGTGAATCGCGGCCATAACATCTTACAGTACCCCAACACTTGTACAAATTATCTAGTCTAGAAACATGGCCAAATATAATCCTTGTACCTACTGTATGACTTCATGATTTAGTGTTAGCAAATAAAAGTCTGTACATATATGAAAATCAAAATTTTATTTCAGAATATTTACTCTGGTACAAAATTTTTAAACCAAGTTACACATTTATGTATTTCTTTGATAGTTGGGTCAGTATGTGTAATCTTTCAACTGTTGATACAGAATATACCTTTGGAAACTCTCATAACAACAATTCTGCGCTTTGTTATCAAACAGTAACTTAAATTTTCATATGGTAATTTTTGCATAAACAATTTTTATCTGCTTGTAACCTAAATCAAACTTGTTACACAGCCACCGCAACCAACAAACTTGTGGTGTGAATCCTAGGATGAGATGTTTGCATGTAACCTAACAGCATGCGGTGTTCCGAAGCTGTCACACATCCACGAGAATTAACCTCGACCAACACTGCTTAAGTTTGGTCACCAGATGAGAACCGGTGCTTTCAGAGTGGAGTGGTAACCTAACAGCCAATCAAATACAAGGTACTTCAGATGTTAACACAAAGGAAATAGCCTGGTGTTTTATTAATAAATATTTGTGTGTTGTGCCATTTGTGCACAGAAGAGTACACAACATTGTAAAACTAAAATTTTCGTGTGTTTTGCCTTTGTGGTATGTTTGTACGTTAAAGCTTGGCTTCGCTCTTCAAAGTATTGAATAGTTTTATTTTTCACTTTACAGAAATTGTGAGAAAAATGTGAAAAATCTACAATTTTACAGTAAATTCTATTTACCTTATAGTACAATAAGGTATTGCAGTTCAGCATGTTAGCATGTAATTACGATATGCTGTAATCAGAGTAGACATTTCTATATTCATAATTTGCTGGAATGATTGCTTCATAAGTGTAAGTTTACAGCTCAATTGTAATACATATATATGTGTGTGCGTGGGTGCGCATGTGTGTGTCTATATATATATTAGCACAAAGTAAATAGAATTTGTTATATAATCACATATTTAATATTTTGTCCCCCTCAGAATTTCAATAAAGCGAAAATAATAAAATTCAACGTGGCTTATGCCAAGTTTAATAGGGAAAATTGTCTCATGTAAATACTTTTTTATATTAAACTTGTACAAATGTGTACTATTGACAATTTAATATTGCATTTATCTTCTCTGAACAATGTGGGTACAAGAATGTTGTCCTAACCTACCTATATTTTAAGCACTCGCGGATAGCATGAGAACGATGTTTCGCTGGTCGAATCAGGTTCTTCAGGCAGTGAGCAGAGACATACTCATGAACTAGTTATCTGCAACTAAATATTTTATACTTGTTTAAATTGATTTAATTATTTTGGTTTTTACAAGACATGAATTAGTTATCTCTTAGTTTAAATTTTTGTATGGTTTTATTGATGTAAAATAATTTGTTTTGTAAATAATTATTTTATTTTACTAATTTCATGAGTTGATTATTTGCATTTAAAATCGTGGATAGCTGTTGATATTAAATTATTGGCCAACTGTTTTAGTTTCTGTATTAACTGCATGTAGGCTATAGGTTTGTTTTGCTCTGCCTCTCTCAGGAGCTGGGAAAGTTGGGGTCAAGTTGACCCAGGTAAAAAAGAGTTGACAACTCTCGGAGGAGCGAGGAAAACGCCTATTGCGTTGATTTGGTGGCGGAACTAGCAGACGTATTTAGAAATTTTAATAAACAAGAATCATAAGATGTTGAAGTTCCTACAGCTGCACCAAATAATACACTATAAATGATAAAGTGCCTTCTAATGAAATTATCAGTAGCTAGAAAAATACACTGTACTAAACTTAATTGGTCTGAGGAATAACAATAATTCGTAACTTAACGATTTTTAATAACTTGAATTACTACCCACAAAGAAGAAAAATTCGTGAAAGGAGCTCATCATTTACGTGAATTAAACACATTCTGCTAATATTATCCAATTTTTGTAAACTGTTTTTAGAGGTTAAGAACCACATGCAAACAACACCATAACCTAAAACATTTATTGATTAGAATAAAAATCCCTTATTCAGCTGCCGCAACTTTACTGTCGTCATCCATGTCTGAAATAATTCTTATTTTCTCTATTTTCAAACACGACAGCGAAAGTAAACTGCGCAGTCAACAGCAGCATGCTCGCCATAACATCTAGCAGACAATTTGCTCCTACTTGCCCTCGCAACTCTTCCTCGCGAGGAGGAGCTAGAAGGGCATGCTCATTTTGACCTGGGAGCATCTTGACCTGACGAGTAAAACACCCTGCGCCATCTTGTTTCCAGTGAGTAAAACGCCTAGGAGTGCCCCGAAAGCTGCGAGAACACAAAGAGTCGCCAGGTCAAGGCAGAGTAAAACAAACCTTATATCTTTACAATGAGATACAGGCCACGGACCGAAAATTAGAGAATGCATTTTTTATCAGAAAGGAAGCTAAAATTGGGATTTAGAAAGTAAAAATTGTCCCCACTCACTGCCTGAAGAAGTTGACTTGGCCAGCGAAATGTGCTCGTGCTTCTACAAGAAGAAATGAGTCAGTCTGCCAACTTTATGTTTGTGTCTGTCTACGAGTACCTACCTGTGAGTACTTGGGCCTGCTTCTATCTAATATTAGGTTGTAACTAATAGCCTAGTTGCATTATTTCCCGACCATTTTAAACCTAACTATATTTAAGGTGGGATGTCAACCAGAGTAGTACTTTTAACACTTAACTAAATTCTGAGAAAAAAGTGTGAAATTTGTGATCGTAGCGTGAATTCTGTTTACCTTGCGCTACAGTACAAGAATCATAGTCAAACTTTTAACGTATTTTTAGCAGGGAAAATTAAGACTGTTAAAAAAAATCATTGGTATATAGAATATTTCATCACGTGACTATTGCAGGACGACCAGTAGAATCATGTCTTCTGTAGCTGTGGGAACTCAGAAAAAAAAATTGGTCATGTTCTATCTAGTTATTCTTGTATGAGATTCACCGTTCATGAGAAAAACTCTAACTATATTTAGTTCAAAATTGGCATACATGAATTTTGCTTTTATCCTGAGTGAAAGACACTTTATAGGTTAGATGTATGAATTGGTTTGTATGCAATATGTTCTCGAGACAGGACCAGCGCAACTGGACACACAGCACGAGTTTTGTAGACGTCTTGGTAGTTCATGAAGGGATTACGTGACAGAACCGAGGATATAACGTACATACTGAGCAGTCGCCACTGTGTCTGCGACAATGTGCAGCTTGTTGACAGGTCGCAGGGAACTGCTTCGTGGAATATAGTTCTCTTCCAAGTTGTTGCTGAAGATCTACGTTTCATATATCTCCAGTCACAACATTCAGGAAACAGGCACTCGGAATGAAAACATTGTTGGATACTAGCTCTGCAATAACTGTTGTAACGTCAATGTTTTAACACGTATAATCTGAAAATAACCAAGAGTTATAAATGTCTTTCGTTTATGTGTAGATTAAATTATTTTTATTGGTAGCCATGTAAGAAACATACCAGTACCTACATTTTCCCTGTCTCTTTGGTCAATAGAGATTTAGCAATGATATGTATGTGGGAAAGTGTACTTTAGAAAAGAGATTGTTGAAAATAAATCTGACTGAAAAATAATAATGAAAACTGAATGACACGACAGAACCTCAGGCCATTATTTACACCGAGCGAGGTGGCACAACTGGAACATGTTAGACACGTTCGGGAGGACCCATGTTCAATCCCCTGATGCGGCCATGTTTTCCGAAAATCGCTCCAGGCCATGACCGACTCCTCTCCCAGATCCTGTCATCGCACCAAGTTGTGTGTCACTGTATGTAATTACCTCGCTGTCGACGAGACTGTAAATACAGTATTGAGTTCCTTACTGCATTTCTAGATTAAAGTCTTTCTGTTGCCTTCTCGTGGCAATGTACAACTCCCCTCACCAACCTCACAAGCAATGACTGCCTACCCCGCTGCGTTCTCCTCCACACCCTGTCTATCTACTGGCTGTTGCATCCTCTCCCTCTATACCCTCCCTTAGTTAGGTGACAGTGTAACCCTTCCCATTCTCCCTCTCCATTCACACTTCTGTACATCCTGACCAGTCTTTCAACTCTCCTTCTATCCCGTGTACTCCGTCTCATTACCTTCCTCCTCTATCCTGCCCCTCTCTTCTCCACCTACCCTTCACCAATCTCGCTGCCCTTCTCTGCACCTTTTCCATTTACTGCACTTCAGCTTCTACGTACGGGTCCCACACTGCAGCAGCCTACTCCAGCGTGGCAACACATCAATATATTTAATTTTTCCTAATTGTTCTCACCTGAAAACCCACACATTCAACTTGTTTTCCCATTAGTGTCGTGATGGAAGGTAGACCTGAAGTATCGAAATGTATGGCGTCATCGACACCATGATTGTAGGCTTGTATTTTTTGTTTAATTTTGAGGTATTGGGATGCAAAAAATCCCAATTATTTTCTACTGCAGTTTTTTTATTATTGGAATAATAGCAACGTAATATCAGACAACTTAATATACAGTAGTCTAAATGCCTAGTTCTGACACAAGCATACCAAAATCAGAAAATTATGAGTAATCACTCAGCATCTTACTGAAATTTCACAATATAGGACGTAAGTTAAGATGTATTTCAAAACACTGTTACAGAACTGTACATGAGGTTAAAAAATATTGATGTGAAGGTCTGAGAAAACAACACAACATTGTGTCCGACGGTCAACGACAACAGGAGACAGTTTACTGCATCTCAACATCGACCGGGGTAACAAACTTGAGTGTGAGGATGGCAGTGTTCGGTGAAGTGGCGTCTGCGACCATGAGCTGCGTCCCGTCCTCTAGGCCCAACTCCTCCAAGGTCATCTTGAGATTCCCCCGCGTCTGCTCCTCTATGTTGCCACGCGGCATGTAGAGCGTGCGGCTCTTGTCGTTGACCAGCGCAGTCAGACCCGGGTTCTTCATCTGCAGCTCCGCGTTGTCGCACAGCAGCGCTATCAGCTCCTCTAGCTTCATGCCGGGCCGCTCGATGCTCACCGTCCTGGGCACCTGCCCGCACACCAGGCAGTCCTCTTTGCGCTCCGCCTCGTACGTGTATGTGTAGATGCCATCCACGTCGTTAAACACCATGTAGTTGTCGAGAGGCAGGAAGCAACGCGTCGCCAGCTTGAACGCCTCCGTGGTGCACGCGGCAGCTATCACCGCGTTGGTCGATGCCACCGCTGGGATTATGTTCTTGACTACGCCTTGCACCAGTCGGTACGTCACACCCTGGATGTTGAACTGACTCGCTCTGTCCAGGGCCTTCTCGTATATCCAGTTGACGTGGCTAGGGTCGTCTCCGTCTATCGCCACATTCCACGGGTTCTCTTTTGACCACAGCACCACTTTAACGTACTCGATACAGTGCTCGGGTAGTCGAGGAGTGTTGGCTATCGTGCAGAGCGGGTACGTCACCTGGGGAGGGAACAGGTCCAGAGTGCACTCTATGCAGGCTGAAAGACCTGGAATTATAACTCTAGCGTTGCCCTTGAAACCCTCCGTGCCGCCGTCAATCATCGGGATAATGCTCGACTCCTCCAGCTCGCCATTGTCGTCATACGTCAGCATCGACACGAGCATGGAGTTAATCCAGCGACGAGCTACGATCGAGTCTAGACCACAGATGATTAAGTGAAACTTCCTGTAGAAGGACTCATCGTAGTCCTGGATCTTACAACAATGCGGCGTCACCACGCATCCCGGGATCCTGCCGTTTATGAACCTTGCGGCCACTTCTGCTTTCGAGGCGCCTATGTCTTTCCTGCGGAACAAGAACTGTCTGTTGAGGTTAGAAAGCTCAATTGTGTCCATATCAATGACGTCTATACTTCTGAAACCCATGAGTGCCAAGTCCTTCAGAAGTTCGCAACCGAGACCGCCTGCACCTATCACCAGTATTTTACAAGTGTTCATGATAAACTGCAACACGTTCACACTTCGATCTTCATTGGGGTGGCAGAATGGACCCGGCCTTTCCAATATTTTTCGTACGTGATTCCATCTGTACTGGAAGTTATCAGTTCCTTCACCCGAACTCATTTTGAGTAGTACTCTCGTTGAATGCTAAAACTGCGGTATTGAGCTACTGAATAACACACATTTCAACTTCAAATATTTAACACAATTTTAAACGAGCATTACTTTCAAACATCTGAAAAACAAACACCATAGGTCACTACCATAGAAATACGCTACACTCGTGAGAGAGTCGTGCTAGTGTTGAAAAAAACAGCGAACGGAATAAAGTACACTACTATTTTCCAAAAATTGCAGCGATGTTCCTAAAAGGAAAACAAAATGTATTTTATACATATGTGGTTAGTTTTATTTATAAATTACGAAATGTATTTCTTCACAGTTACAATTTTACCGGTTTTTGCTCTGCATAACGGTCGTAGTGTGACCGTGCTCTGAGTAATACAATTATCGTAAGAATTGCTATCTTATTTGTCTTGTATCTATGCTTCAACTACAGACGACAAATCGAAAATTGTTTACATTTCAAGTTTTGGTTTATGCGTAATGTGTACTAAGTTCTTAAAATGGCAGTTTTTGACTTAAATTCTTTAGGTGTTGTATTTAAAACCAAGAAGATAATATTGCGTTATCTGGGCAACATTAATTTTTTATGGCATCATCATGTCGGGAACCCATTCCTGTGTGCGGCAAACTATTTTGGAAGTATAAATATAGCTTCATGGATATTTATCGCGTGCTTGTTTTGGGCAGTAATTTACACCTTATATGGTAAATTGATCAGGGTAAGTGCCCTAGATTGCGTTTAGGCTAGTAACCAGCTTTATGTTAATATATTTACGTCCGAGTGAGTTAGGCCAACGGTCACACGTAGAAAAATCGCATTCTGGAGAAACCTGGTTCGATTCCCGGCTCCGGCATCCTGATTTCTTTTTTCCTGCCGGAATTTAATCGTAGTCGCCACAGTGGGAAACTAAAAGTCACTTTTAAATATTGAAGACGTACATAAATACTGTTCCTTCCACCCCCCCCCCCCCCCTAAACGGTGGCCATGATTGGCGCAGTGGCTAGAGCACTCGCTTCCCATCAAGGTGAACCACGCTCGACTCCCAGCGGGGTCGGTCCCCAGATTCCAGCACATGGGAATTGTGCCGGACGATGCCGTTTGTCGGCGGGTTTCCTCGGGGACCCCCCCTCTTCATTACGGTACTGTCCCATACAGCATGTCACTCTTACCAGCACTAAAGACCTAAATGTGAAGTGTACTGGCAAAAAATCTTCCACCCCCTTCCCCCCTTGGGTTTCCTAGATAATGCATTATCTACAATAGCAGCCAAGTATGTTGCTGATGTTGGTAGACATAATTCCAACCTATGTTGTAACAGTTCAACTGTTTACTATACATGACAAGTCCATTTGTTCAGTTTTAGTGTACTTAAGTTTGGTTAAATTTAGTTTATTGCATTTTGGATCTGTATTGTGTGCATTCTTGCAGAAAGATATTGGACAGGACAAGCCATGTTTATAATACACAATCAAATGAATAAATGACAAGATATACATTTAAAAGCAGACAATAATAGAGTGAAATTCAACATTATTCTTGTCAGTTCTGGCTCGTAATCATACGTAAGCTCATGTCAGCATTCTTCGTAGTCTCCGCATGCAAAAGAAACAAAGGAAGAGAAGAAATATAATCTTAACCCAAAACAAACATATTAAGCGAGTATCTACACAGTTACAGATCCATAAGAATACTCATCGACTGAGTAAAAAGCATTAAGGATTAAGAATTCTTTAAGGAGTTTTTTTTTACATTTTTGTGTTTGATAAGTACATCTGGCTGGCTAAACACGACCAACAATATAATGGTCTTTACTGATCTTAGATTTTTCGTGACTCTTAAGTTAGGTTGTCACACTTGTGTTGCCAGTATGCTCAGATACTTAAAAAATAAAATGGTATACTGTAAGGTTATTCATTAATTGCAGATGTTTGTTCTGAATGCAGCCGTATTATTTTTTATGTAACCTATCTTCGTCTGGCCACACCAAGGGAAGTGGCACAACAGTATGTTCCTGCATTTCTGAGACCTGGGTTTAATTCCCAGCTCTGGCTATACTGATGATTCCTTAACAAAGGACATGGCTGATTCCTTTCCTTATTCCTGCTCTTGTGTAAAGTTGTGTTTAGTTTCTAACATTTCGGAAATGAGAGGTGAAGCCAAATAAAAATTATTGTGATGCAGTCTTTCCATTCATAATGATCTAGTGTTAGCAGTGGCCTAAGTGTTTCAGCCTTGGCTACTGATTTAAAAAAAGCCTTTTGAAAGTATAATGTAATTAAAAATTTCTTATTTTGACCTGTACGTCTATTTCACTTTCAAAAATTTGTTTTAGCCAACAAAACGTCTTGTTTCCAGGCCATTTTGAAACGGATGGGATTATCGAAGCAAGACAGAAGCAACATTGTAGATGCTGCTTGGAGCATCGGCTTCCACTTCGGCAGCTTGCCGCTGAGCTTGGCCAAGATAATTCCTGTCCACGACACATTCTCGAGTCAAGGAGACGACATTCTCAGTAACGAGGACTTATTACATGGGGTGCTGTTCCATAGCGAGGATGAGATTCCGTCCCACGTTGCGATTGTTTTCGTTATATTGTGTGGATATCACGCACACAAGGTTTTCTTCATGCACATGAATTCCTCAATTGGGGCTGAATTTTTCTCAGATGTGTTTTTCCTCGTTGTTTTTATAAGCACATATTTTCTCAGGTAAAAAGAATTTGTAAATGAACCTTTGAATGGTTTTACGTTCAAGAATGAAGCAGAGTAGTAATGTTTTGTTGTTTGCTTGCAGGCGAGTTCATATCGGCCTTATCATAATGCTCGCAGTTAGCGTTCCAGCAATTCTGGCTAATATAACAAAGATACTAGTCACTTTGGGGAAGAAGCGTTCTGTCCCTGTTGTTAAATTTGTCCAGTATTTAATATTCACGCTACATTGCTTTGCATGGTAAGTAATGAGTGGTGAGTTAATATTGCAGTTTTTATTTAGTATGTCCAAGATTAGTAGTAGATGATAGTATGTATGAGCATAACAGACCGGCAAACGTATCACGCTCTCACTAACAACCATCAAAACACTTTGACGGCTCTGTACGAGGCTGAAATGGGAATTTGCTAAATTGGCAGATATCAGTGTAATTGTTTCATCTGGAATGCTTACCACTACAAACACAATATAAAACAACATCAAAGAGTAATCATTGAAATTGTGAAGTTGTGATGAACAAACAAGTAAAAACTACTACACCATTTTTTAAGATTTTACTCACGGTGATGGTGAAGTCGGTTAAGTTGCTGACAGCTGAGAAAAGTTTTCATTTTCATATTCTGGTTAAAATCGTCTAAATTGTTTACTGTTCAGAAATTGCATATTGTGACAGCTAAAACATTTGCTTTACAAGACGTGTGTGTATTTTTCTTAACTATACATCCACTGGCACATTAAATAAACCTATCTTTTAAGGTAATGGTAGGCATAACTAGAAACCATATGTAAACGATTGCTGACATTTAAAAAAATGTGAATGAGATTAAAAAATTAGCTCAAGATCAGCATAATAATATGTTCGTAGCAGTTAGCATAGTATCCAGTACAGCATTTTCATGGAAATCATAGAAGCAAGCAGCACAGTGGCTAGAGCATTCACCTTCCCATCAAGGCAATCCAGACGGGGTCAGCCCCTCCTCCCCCCACGTCCTCATTCAGGTGCTTCTCCGTTGTACTGCCTCATTCCATGTCAGCCCTCTTGGCAAGCAAAAAAAAAAGTGTTTTCTAATACTGGATAATGATATTATTCTGGTCAGTGTTGCAGTAGCTAAGGATAAGATTAACTTATGTGGTGAGTAGTGATAAAATGAAAATAACTCCAGAATGTTAACACACCGCCAAACACAGAAATTCATTTTAATTTACCAGGTAAACCAAAATTTCCCAAAACTATGTATTTATTTGTAAAATCTTCTTCGCCTACTTTTTGTATTAAAAAAACTAAATTTTTTGATATAAATGTTTAAGGCAATATTGTCATAAAGTTTCAAAGTTTGCACTGCGATAATTTTAAATCCTGAAAACAGATTAGGCCTGCAGTGTTTGTCTATGTTATGTTTATATTTTGTAAGATGCTTATTTTCGGTAATGTAGCTTTCTAAAAGTATTGTTTTTACTATGTAATACTACAGATGCCTGGTCAAATCTGCATTTTGATGAACCATAAGTACTTTATTGCTTATAGAAACAGAAATCCAAAAGCCTAAAATTTCCAAAATTTAATTTACCTTTAATGAAAATGAAATCATGGTGAGAGAGTTTGGTCAGCGCTTAACATCGAGGTCTTCAGCGCTGGTGAAGGGTGACATGATGTGAGTGTGGAGCGGCATCGGAATGAAAGGGTGGGGAAACGGAAGATCCCCGAGGAAACCCTTCAACCAACAGCATAGTCAGGCATGATTCCCGCATGCGAAAATCCGGGGACCGACCCCACTGGGAGTCAAACCCGGATCGCCTTGGTGGGAGGCGAGAGGTCTGACCCCGCGGCCCCTGAAATCATGGTGACCCCAGCAATGCATATTGCCAATGTACTGTATTTTTTAGTCACTTCCAGAGTGAAAAAATATGATAGCAGTTGCTGCAAGTTGATGATGTGTGTGTTGTGTGAAACGACTGGCTTGTCTCCAGGGCATGGCTGTTCCTCGTCATCTTCCCCAAATATCTGTTGTCCATGACGTGCAATAGCAAGGTGTCCAACCAGGACGTACCTGTCCTCATTGTACTCAACGCTTCACTGTGGGTCTTCTACTGTTTCCAGATATTTTTCTCGGTGAGTCAGTATGTCTTTGTAAAGTTACAGTCAATACTGGATCCAGGGAGTTTCCCTCTCACCCCCCCCACCACTATTTTGTTTTTCCAATGTAATTATTGGGTAAAATTGGTAAAATTATTATGCAGTAATATTAATTTTGTTTTAGTAATGAGAAATTGAATGTTTGGCATGCAAAACTATATACTTTAAAAGTATGTGATGATGTTTAACTCACAATTCAGTTTAATTTACAGGTGTTGCATACGCATGAACATTATATACACACACTACAATATAACACTCTAAGCTTTGTGTTACAAACTAACTTTAATGACTTTTTTCGGAAGTTGTTTTCTCACATTTTGGTAGTAACTGTCGCAATTTACAATTGTATAATGAATGTGTGTCTGTAGACTGTGAATGACTTGGTTGTGTTGCAGCCAGCCAGCAAGGTGTTGAAGTACGCTGTGCTCCCGCCAAGCGGGGACAGCTTCCCCCAGAGCTGGATAGAGAGAGCTCTCCTCCCACCACCCAGCGACCTTGTCCGTCAGCTGCAACTCATCAGGGAAGCAGCCCGCAGGAACTCTCGCCTTTCGTGAGTACCCCCTTCCTGCCTTCGTCATGTCGGGTCCGTGTTGGTAGCGCTGTGCTGACTGTGTTGTGTTTCCAGGGGTGGAGCGACTCCCACCAGGCACCAATCCTCCGCTGCTTCCTTCTGCCAGGCCATCAGATGTGAGTATGCTCACGCCAGCGTTGTTCTGAGGTACCTGTTGGTACAATGTTCTCATTAATACAAAGAGGAGTTTTTCTCTTTGAAATTGGATGAGAAAATAATATTAACTTTAATGCTTAGTGAAACATTCTCTTATACAATAAAACAATGAAATATTAGATTGAGTGGTTGAAAGAAATCGAGGTGATAGTATGAAAGTTTGTAGTTTGCGACTAAACTTCCAGGAAATATATTAGCGGAACTTTTTGAATTTTCCTAAAAACCTGTATATACAAACCTTATTATTACAAACGGCAAAGGTTTAAGCCCTTCAGGTTTGTATCAGTGAGGTACGACTTTTTTTATCGTTATTGGTATTATTTTCCACCTTAGTTGACTAAGAGATCTATACATTTTTCATGATTATCTTTTGCCAGTTTAGTGACCTTGACCAAATAAAATTTTAGCCTCAGCCTTTGTTTTTTTAATGTGTTGGAATGTATTTCATCATGGCGTAAGATTGTACGAGAAAAAAAATATTTTAATTGAAATGGTTTTGCGTTTGTTCTTCAGGTGTTGTGACATTACGGAGAAAAATCCGTCGGAACCGTGAGCTGAAAGAACTCAAGAAGAGTTTAGCTCCTTCAGAGTAGCTTGTTTAGACATACGTACTATATGTAACTTGGTTGTTTAAATATTTAGTATTATTTGATCTCATTTACAATGTTAATGCACTTCTTCAATTCACTTACCTAATTGTAATGGGCATAGCTTAAGCTATAATTATTGGCTTTTTTTAGTTCCTTTTGCCTTTAATTTTGGGTAACAACCAGTAGTGTGTATGTCTAGGAATTAGTTTTTGTTAAACACTGTGGTATGATCTGATTTTGTTTTAGTACCAAGTCTCTAGAAAGTGTTGCCTTAATTTTATTATAGGACAGATTTTTTTAGTATTATTATAATAACTATCATTGTAAATAACAGGGACTATTATGTTGTTGCCTGCAAAATTTTAATTTCTAATACTAGCTGTATTTAGTCTAAATGTACTATAATTAATGAAATCAATCACGTTTATTAGTTTGTGAATCATTATGCACTTGAGTTTATAAGAGTTCTAATGCTGAAAATTTGTTCTTAAACTTATCTGAACGGTATAACAATTCAGATATTAACTTTTAAATTTCTTAACTTGTTAGCAAATGTCCCGGGTTTGATATTCTATTATTCTTATTTTTAAACATTAGTAAAATCGCTGGAGTGCTAAAGCACATCAAACCACAGTTACATAGACTCTTAACTTAGGGATGTGCCTAACGAGAGTGGTTGAAATTTTGCTTTTATGGTGCCTGAAAGTATTCCCACGTCTGAAGAATAGCGGTAAGGGTGCTATAAGTGTGATGCTGACACGCACATAAGGTAAACTGGAGGCCACATTAATGTGCAGGCTATCGAGGCTACAATATAGGGATCTACACCACTGAAGGTCTGCATTACAAAAATGTTTTAATTGTATGAGATAATAATTATATAAATAAAATTTTTTCTTTGAGTTGGCTAAAAAGAAAATGTCTATGTGTAAATACATACTGAGATGCAGACATATTCATAGCAGACAGGTTTTTTTAGGTAATTAATGATAAAATATCTGTAAAATGCATGAAGGAGATAAAGGAGATGGCATGTTGGGTCTTCCTTGAACCCGACATATACCGGTAGGTAGAACCCTGTTATTACATTCCTGTACGTATATAACATCACTTTCATTTGGTCCCATAATTTTTCCTTAAAGCATAATGCTTTCATTTTCTGCTTATAATGACACTAGTATTTTAATTTCTTGCATATAACCATTTTTTTCCCCTGACAGTAACCACAAATCAGGCAAAAAATTTTTAACAGTATTGCTGTAGATAAAACAACTAAGCTGTGGACTAATCGGCACTGTAAAAAACAGGTTTGTTAATGTCTGGAAGAGTGTCGTACATGTACATTACCTACACTGTATGTATTAATCAGGTTTCTCGTGGTACATTAACTGCAGCCTCATTTAATCTATTATAAGCCCATTTACTGTATATTAAGTATGAAGTTTTAAGTTACTTGTGTGCAATATCCATTTATTGGTGTAGAAATATTGATTCCTGCTCATCACATTTTCCTGCATGTAACACATTTTTTACAGGTCCCCTGAAAAACGTCATAACAGGGTTCTACACTATATACCAGTTTTATGTGAACAATGTGTTATTGTAGCCCTAAGCAAACAAGTCTCAGATAGTGGTTATGAAAACGTAGTAAGTATTGTCTACTCAGTTTCATTCAGGAGAAGTACATAGTATATTTCACTGAACTGTGTATGCTAAAGATTAGTATGTAGCATTCTCGGCCGGCAACATTCTATTTTGATGTGCTACATTTTATTTTCATTAATCCTAAGTTTCTTTACAACTTAGAACAAAGTATTTTTGCAGATTTCTAGTATCACCTAGCTATTCAGTTCTGCGTGCTCTAAAATAATTTGCTTATGCCAAAGTGACTTCTTTAATACAGTATTATTTTGCTTATGCCTGAATTGGATTGGTACTAGTCATTTGACTTTCTTAATCTTTTTATTATATGTATCTGTAAAATATTTCATTCATGTTTTTATTCATGCATGATGTCCAACAATTATATTGATATCACTGTGATAAAAAGAAGAAGACTGCTGCAATGCAATTTGTATGCTAAGGTCAGGTAGGAACATACTTTATGCTGAAACAATACATATGTACAGTGTAGTATTTTAGAGACTGTATTTTTGCATGTACAGTATATGCATTTATGTATCGACGTACACAGTTGTAAATTTATAGTCTAATAGAGTATTTATTTTGTTGAAAATTG
The DNA here is from genome assembly GCA_003012365.1 of Medauroidea extradentata. Lineage (NCBI taxonomy): Eukaryota > Metazoa > Arthropoda > Insecta > Phasmatodea > Phasmatidae > Medauroidea > Medauroidea extradentata. Next base: position 6,245 of record PNEQ01001697.1, on the reverse strand, counting down.
ACAACGATTGTTCATATTTTGTAACATTAATTTTGAAACAAGAAAATTAAGTGTTTGACACATTATGTATATATGTAGGGGTGTTGGAAGTTAACTTTTGTGAGCTTGACGTAGATGCTTAAATTACTGAACATAATTGGTAAATGTTAACAGTAAACTCCTGATTATCTGCTTTTGTGGATCAACTACTGCATCCACAATGAACATGAGATTGTGTAAGTAAGTCGTAGCCTGCAAATTGTTTCTTACCAATGAATGGTCTTCAGACTGGTATGTACATTAGTGGTAAGCTACTGCAAACTCTGTGGAGCTGCTAGACGAGAGCTGTGGAGTGAAATACGTGATATCTAAAGAAATAAAAAAAACATGGTTCTCATTTTGATCTTTCCACGATTTGGCCTCCCCCCCCCCCCTTCCTCAATTTAGCTAAGATAATCAATAGGTGACTGTATTATA
>PNEQ01001696.1:43904-54221 GCA_003012365.1 Medauroidea extradentata | reverse complement strand
AAATCGACCTGTTGCGTCCCGCATGCGGTGTTAAACCAAGCGCGAGCTATCACTCACTACAGTGCCGTAGCTAAAGACTTCGTCGACAGCCCAACTGCCGGCGCGCCCCAATTTACACTCACTCGGGAAGGCGACGAGGGAAAATGTCTCTTAAGGGAATTGGTCACTCACCAAAATCCTCGATGAACCTTTCAAGTTACGGACGCTCATCACTCCTTGAGCAGAAAAAATCACTTATGTCGTCCTTCAGCACGACAGCGCGAGCTACGCTTGCGTACTTCTCGCCCCCCGGCACGTCCATTCTTCTACACGTGAATTACCGCCTACCAAGGCACAAGCTCAGATCCCAGAGCTCGCGATGTGAGCTGCTCGGCTTCCAACCTGAGAGTGACTCTCCGCGCCGCGACACCGCGGCTCGCTCTCCTCGCTAGCGCCCCTGCCGCCGGCCGGCGGAACTCGACCCCCCCTCCCTCCAGGTCCCCCCCTCCATGGCGAGTGGAGCGGAAGGTCCGGTGGGGAAGGAGAGGCTAAGGCACCGTCAACCGGGGCGATCCCTCCCTCATTAAGAGGCGGCTGAAGCCAGCCTCGAGGTTCAAATCCAATAGGGGCAAACAGACACACTGCTCAAGGCCCCAGCTCAAAATCACAAAAAACCCTACAACAGAAACTAAAGAAACTCAAACCCCCAAAAAGAAACAAACCCAAGAAAATAAGACCTAAAAACAGTAGCATCTGTTCACCTCTTTGTACATATGTATTGTTTTCATTCAGATGGAAATTTGATAGGATAGAGAAGAAATGGGTTCTGCTCATTACAGATGCTGGAAATGGAGTAGATAGAATATTATTTGTTGACCAATACTGCTTGAGATCACATTTTTTTACCAGGCACATGTGAAACTCAATAGCAAAAAAATGATAAATTTTATGTAACTTCACTGGTTTCCATTTAGAAAGTATACTACTGGGTTTCAGTTCTTTTGTTCTCAGTTTATCTACGACAGAAGCAGCGTACATATTGGTTTCAGTTTTCATGTGTTTTATCATGGTTTCTGGAAGGGAATGTGCAAAGCAATCAAATGGTGTAGAGGAACTGTCAGGAACTGTCAATATTTGCAGTCACTCCTGTGCATTCTTCAAAAACGGGAAGTTGCGGTTTGGTATCATCTTGTGCCCAGGCAATATCAGCACTACTTTGGTTATCATTCGACTTTTTATGTTTTTTTGCAGACGGAAATGGATCAGACTCACCCGAAGGTGTTTCACTTTACGATTCAGACGTTTTGTCATCTGTTTCCCCGGACTCGAAATCTGCATCTATAAAAAATATAATATTTTATTAGATATATGAAACACAGGAAAAACTTAGAAAAAAAAACAGACAGAAAAGTGGAAAATAAAACTTTGTTTACGTCAATCAGCCTACACAATTTTACCGTGATAATTTAGTATATTTACCTGTTCTAGGCGGTAAATAATCTGGATCTAAATCTGAGTCTTCTGCTTCCCCTTCTGAGCCGGAGTCAATAAAGTTTTCATTTGGAATGACACTCGTCCCACTTTCATTCATTTTGCAGCAAGAATTCGGTAACGGTAATGGTACGGTGTGGAAAAATAGCTGTGCGCGCATTATTTCGGCAGACATTGAAACAAACACGTATAGTGTCTCTGTCTCTATACAGATCGCAGCACCAGGTCGCAGCGCACTACTAAAACATATGGTAGAGATATCCAAGTGACCAAACTCGAGATACAGACGTTCGGAGGCATTACAAACAATATAAAAGTGACCCCGAGGTAAATTCGGGCTTGGTCCGGCTGGTACTTTTATGTAACCCGAGCTATACTTGGGCATGGTACTCAGTGTTAATACTAAATTTATGTTTATGTTCATATGTAATCTGCACGGTAATAAAAAGGAAATGCAGTCACTCAGTTTGTGCATGTAATTAAACTCATGTTTTCAATTCACCTAGCCTATATACATTCTGATTACAAATTGCCAATATAGGCCAGGTTCTCCACCACTTACTTGGGCAACTTGTACCCTCACTTACCACCAAACACCTAGCTTAGTATGCCGGGGTCTGGGCTCCTGTACAGATGCCGGGTGGACATCAATATGAGAAAAGACAAATATAAGAAAAAATATAAGTTCAGAAAAAAAAACTACGGGAGGATGGCAAAATACCTCACCCACAATCCCCCCCCCCCCCTTTCCAGAAAATTTTGATCAGAACAGAGCTTAGTGAAATTTTCTTACTAGTAAAGTCCAGTACATGGTTGTGGATCCTGCATCCGTTTCTGTACGGACCAGTCTACTAGGACAATCCGGGCTACCTCACCACTCCGAGGCTCGGCTAACTATGACTATGCATGTCGTGCAAAATATGCACAAACTTAAGAAATAAACAAGGGCAGAACACACAAAAACAACAAAGAGAACAAGTGTGTGTCCCAGCCTCCGCTCACACTGACAGGCCCCTGATTCCTCTTTACAAGCACTGCGACGTGTTCACCTGCACGCACCACGTGTTCTGTTAAGTGTCGCCTGCACACCTCAATCCTGTTACCCCTCAATCTCTCTACCTACATCACATGCTGATGTCCACTTACTGCGGGCCCTCCCCTTTTCCTAGGCCCTCGTTATCTTCGGCGCAGCACTTAAATGGTTTTAACAGGTGCAAATTATACACCCTCTTTACTCCTCCCTCGACGCACAGACAACTCAACTCCCACACATTCGGGCCTACCAATCTTAATATTATCTACGGGCAGTCAAAGAGCAGAAACAGTTTTTTTGTCTTCCGGCTTATGAATTGGCTCCGTTCTACCACTCGTAGCAAAACCTTGTCCCCAACGTGAAAAAGGTGCTGTGACAACTTCTGGCGCTGATTCCTATGCTCTGCCTCAGACCTCAACTTCTCCCTCACACTTGCCACTTTCTCTGCCTCTGCAAGCGTAGTCTCAGGCGGAAAGTTAAGGCTTGCCGCCAGAGACTCTCGCACCACACTTCCTCCCGTTACCTCCAGGGGTGCAAACCCTGTGCTACTGTGCACATGAAAATCATAAGCACTGCCTCTGCCCAACTGCTGTGCCGTTCGTGGCAATAGGTTCTCGTCAGACTCCCAGTCTCGCACATGTACCGTTCCACGTCACATCAAGGGTGGCGGATGACTTTCGTCAACAAACACCGGTATCACCTCTTGTTCCGCAGCGTGTTCGTATAAGGTCCTGTTTGTCCCCACATGTTCAGATAAGGTCCTGTTCGTCCCCACGTGTTCCGCTTCCTAGCAGCATCAGCGCGGTGGTCAGGCAACATGCCATGACACATGTTTCCTCTTGCCTAGCGGTTGTTCCAGGTCCTTATCAGCTTGAATTGGTCCCGTCAGCACTACGCTCCCCCTCTCAGCAGTACTTGATTCTTGCAGAGACCCCAAGTTGTTAGGCGTCAATTTATGTGGTGCTACTCCTTCCACACAGATAACAGCTCAGGCAACTACACTCGTGTGTGCGGTCCTCAGCAGTAGGCAGAGGCCTCTTATCTCAATGAAAACTTGGGTGGTCCGTAGATGTTGCGTAAATAACTTGATGAAATAATTGCAACGACGATGTTGACTTCAACACTGCAGTTTAGTGCACATGTATTTATATATATGTACACACGAGATTACACGACCACATGCTCAACTTTATTACAGATAAGCAAAAATAAAGTCTCTGCCACAAAAACTTTGCAAATAGGTCAGACACATGGTAAGAATTATCATGCCTTATTTTGAGTTCCTCACTCATCAGAACATCCTTGTCTTAAAAAAACTCTACAACAGTTTCAAAGGTAGTAAAAGCATCCTAAACAACTTCCTTTTGATAGCCAACAAACGTTCAAAGTCTTCATTATTCTCAGCACAAAGCTCCCAAAACAGTCTTATCATTGAGAGCTAGAGATTTACTTTCATTCACTGCAGTAATAGTATGTAATGAGCTGGGTAGGTGGCCACTGAGGTTTTTTGCCACCAGATGTCTATGAATCACATAGTGAATGGTAATTATGTTTGGCACTAATTTTCTCAAGTAAACGATACATCCATAATAACGACCAATTATCATTGATGGTGCTCCATCACTTGCACAAGCGAGAATTTTAGTAAGTGGAATTTCCTTTTCATTGAAGAGCAGCTCAACCACCCAGATTATTGATTCTCCTCTAGTATCTGTTTTTAGTTTCTTTGCAAATAACTTTTGAATCAAGGTTTCATCTTTTATAAAATGTACATAAGCGAGAAGCAAAGATTCATTGCCTGGTAAACTTTATTCGTCCACGTGTAATCCAAATTTTGTTGCCTTTTGAGTAGCGCACAACATGTCTTCTACATCCGCAGCCATTTCATTTATGCATCTTTGCACTGAATTGTTACTGAGGGGAATCATTTTAATTATGTCGTGTGGTGGCATATGCAAAACAGTTCTCGAAACTTCACTCACTGCTGGTAGACTAGTTCTTCACCAATTTTATGTGGCTTTCCCGATTTTGCAATCAACAATTAAATGTTGTGTGATGTACGCAAATTATCCATTTGCTGCAGAGAAGCATTGTGTAATGCTCTCGCATCTAATTTTGACAGAAATGGTATAAATACTTTCATTTCATAATCAACGCACCGCAATGTTCTGTTTATGTTTTTGCATCAGAGACGTTAACTTCGCTCAAGTACGACACTATTAGAACAAAATGGTTGCCGCAAGAATCAATTATAGTTAGTGTACTACCAAAATATTCTGCTGGAATGAAAGTGGAGCACAGCGTTCACTAGTTCAACAGTCCATCTCGTGTGTTTGTCTTGTGCGTGGACTTTCCCAACTGAACGTGGTATATCAATGTCAATGCAAAATAAAAACAAAGTTTGTAAACACTGTAACGGTAATAAACAATAGCAGACTCGCAGAAGCCGAAAACAAAAACTTCTAGAAACGGAACTTAGAAAACTAATATTGATCTTTTTTCTGATAACCAGAAGTGTTTATTTACTGGTAAATACTGCTAATCACGAAATATGTTCCCACCAAATGTGCTTATTTAATTATGAATGAAACTGATCTAACCTCTTAACATCTAGTAAGTTATAGAAATTTAGTTATTGTTTCAGAGTTCATCCATCAATAGTTATGCCAAAAATATTGATTTGATTTAATTTAATATAAATAGGGTTACTGATGAATAATGTTGGTTTAAAATAATTTTCTACCTCTGGAATTTTACTAGAATAATTGTCGCGCCTTCGATTTTTTGCATCCAATTTGGCAAAAAAATTGTGACGATTATGCGGTAAAACACGGTAATGGACGACTTGAAAAGAGGCGGAGCTTCAGTCAGGTGTGGGATACAATTCCTATCTCCATGGATACCGCAGCCGAACATAACCTTCATTTAGCTGTTTGGCTTCACATGTCCTGGATGATATGTACGCCAAGAAAATTGATTATTTGTTTGGAATTTGCAGTTTTTTCAGGTAAACATTAATCTTATGTATTTGCGTATCTTAACTAAGAAATTGAAACTAATATTTTTTACCCTTGAGTGCAAATCTATGAATGCGCAACATTTTTGCTTTCTGCAATTACCAACTAACAAATCAGCATGTTTGTAAACGAGCTTTGTTTCCCACGCTAATAGCTTGGATCTGCTTTCACACCAACTATGTACCCTTCCGTCAAACGTCAACAATAACTTTGTCAGACTGACGGCTGCACTGCAAGCCGACATTGGTTTCCCACTATACTTTTCCCCTGCGGTGACGTCACGGGGCGTGTACTTCAAGTCGTCGATTGGCCTAGTTACAAATATACGCCCACAAGCAGTGTCTGTGCTTGGTGTTAAACAGCTGATGCATTTAAATGATCTCTCTCGCATAAGTGTGCTATTTTCATCATTATAGCATTTATTGTAATTTTCTGTGATTTTTTTTTTTTTTTCTTTGTGTGGAAGTTTTGCTAAAAATGTGGAAAATGTACATGAAGTATGTAAGATTTTCAACTTGAAATCTGCCTGGACATCCTGAATAAGAGGGTTTATAGTGATTAAGGATATGGTCTACCACAATTTTTGTCACCATTTTTTATTTGTACCAGATATTTTTTTCTTATATTAGACACAAAATGTGACTAAATTTGGCTCTTTTAAAATTTTTATTCTCGTAGTTTTCGCATAATGGCTTGTTAGTCATATTTTACATGTTTCTGTTTTAATGGCTACACTAAAACAAACTAATACATCAAACTAAAAAAAAATCACAGTGGATAAATACATTGCAGGCTACAATGTCGTGCTCATTAAAATAAAGAATAAAAATTGATTTTTTAAAATTTTTAGTTTCAGCATTTTTTAAAAATATAAATATTTATTCTTTAATTTTATGAGCATGTCATTATAGCCTACAATGTCTTTATCCACTGTGATTTTTTTGTGTTTGATATATCAGTTGGTTTTAGTGTAGTCCTTAAAACGGTAACATGCAAAATATGACTTAGTAAGCCATTACGCGAAAACTACGAGAGATAAAAAAATTTCATAAGAGCCAAATTTAGTCACATTTTGTGTCTAAAATAAGAAAAAAAAATCTGGTACAAATAAAAAATTAAAAAATGGTGATGAAAATTGTGGTAGAATGTGCCCTAATCTTGCAGCAGATTTATTATTTTTTCCTTTCTTACTGTGCAGAAATTGTATTCAGGTGATCTCATTGTGTCATTCCTGGCAGGTTTACATATGTGAAATGGACATGGACGTGTCAACATGTACAAAAAGGAACATTCATAGCCGCACAGAGGAGGATATTGCAAAGATTGTGGAGGATTGGGAAGACACCCCTAAGCACTATCTCAGGGCAGATGTTCGCTCACTCCTACAGTCTGTGGCCATTACTGAGGTAAGCGTCACACTGATTTACCTAGGTATGTTTGTTTGTCTATTATTGTCTTTATGCTTTAGAATCCCAATTTTATGAACCCTGCTTTAAACTAAGGGAGCGGTTTTACGAAAACACTTAGAAATGCTCAAAAAATTACAAAATTCTATGTTAAAAAAAGGTTGTAAGGAATTACATTGACAATGGTTAAAATATATATTCTCTAATTCACAGCTCTAAAATATGAGTTGTATTATTGCCGCTATTACTTGGCATGTGGCAATATTGTAAATAAAACAAAAACCGTGGATCCATTAAAGAATGTGTGACAGTTTTAAAACCGCTTATTGTCACCACCTGTGCTAAGCTGGCTGGCCTACTTCCTGTGCCACTACGAAGTATTAGGAACAAATTGGAGGAAATGCTACAGTTGCATCGTTCTGGTGCATGCGTGTATGCTCACTTAAATGTTTATGGCCTTAGGCTATTTCTCCCAAGTCTTTTATACAGTAGAGCCCCATTTTAACGAAAGGATTTTAAGGAACCTTCAAAAAATAAAAACAAAAAATTTATTAAATAACTTAGTGACTCTGGTAAATTGGATTATTATTATACTGTAAGTCTATAGTAGCACTGACCGCAGTATATACTTAATTTCTCCGTAGAAAAGTTTAAACCATCCGTCGAGAAACAACATAAATTAGTTAAAATTTGTTGAAAACTTTGGCCGTCGGATTCATTTTGAGATAAGCATGCGTGGGCACGGCTGAGCGAGTGACTGTTTGTTGCATAACAAGCACGCGTCTAGATCCGTATCCTAGCGGCTGGCGACTGAATGGGCATCTAGGTAGCCAGTCTCCAGCGTGGTGGTGGACAGCGCAGGAAATAATTAACAGATAATTCTTCGTGTCTCCATTAATAGCGCTGCAGTGCAGCGTGCTCTATTGATTACTGTAATTCTATTACCGATAAAATGCAGTGGTGTTCAGCATGATAATTTATTCTACTGTCCCGTGATAAAACCAATGAATTTATAGAAAAAATAGTTACGTAATATTATTTATGCAGACGTTCTACGGAGACTTTACTACCATAAACACAGGTTGGCCACCCGCCGGGAATTCGTGGAAAAGTGGGAAATATGCGTGAATTTTTATGGCCGGGAAAAATCCTTAAATTCTGCGTTAATTCCTGGTGATTATCGGGAAAAAATGGACCAGGATGGATGTGGATTCATTTTGGTCTTCTGGTGAACAGTTTGTAGTAAAGTGTTTTTCCTACGGGAACAATTTTTTACGAACTGAAATTAATTAAAATATAACTAGTTAAAATTACAAAAGAATTGCGCAATGTTCTTGACGTATTTCGTAGAGGGTCTTTGATTCGAGATTTGTTGATATGTGAATCGGTGTCTTTTCGACTCGAAAGGGAGTTTCGACTTTGAGAGAGAATCGAATTGACGATATAATGGCTGTTGTTTAGGTTAAGTGAGCAAACATGTTTATTTATTTTGGTTTTGCGTGCTTCCTGTTAATTATTCCTCATAATATGCAATGATAAAATTAATATTGTATCTTTTATCATGGCAAAATGAAGTAAGAACGAAGACTTTTCTGTTTGTACTGACGATGTGACGTATAATTTGCCATATACGTCTCGGGGAAACGACACACAGGCATTAAAATTTTGACATAAATAAATTTATCTCGCAGTTATCGTGAAGAAAGTTTAAAGGTCAACGTAGCTTTATTAATTGCATTTTTTCCCCCTACAAAATATCTTTATTTCACGGCTGAAATAAACAATATAGTGTTACTGTTCTAATGACAATTTTGTTTCATAGGCTTACGTGTATCTTCCATTGGTAAATATCAAGAATCACTACTCTTCGTGTACCGGCCAAACTATTGATTTTAGACACACAGTTTATTGATGAAAAAAGTTTTTAGTGACGTTCTAAGTAGTTCTACTTAAAAAAAATTTTTGTTAGGTTAGGTTTTTTAAGTTAGTGTAGGTTTTTTAAGTTAGTATAGGTTAAAGTTAGGTTACATTAGGCTAAGTTAGGTTAGGTAACCTAACTTTACCTAACCTAATGTTAGGTCAGGTTAAGTTACCTAACTTAAACTAACCTAACTTAGCCTAAACTAACCTATTCAAACTAACCTAAAATCCCAACCTAACAAAAAAATTTTTGCGTAGGACTATTTAGAACGTAACTAGAAACATTTTTTATCAATGAATTATATGTCTAAAATCAGTAGTTTATCCGGTACATGATGAGTAGTGATTATTTACTGTCCTACAGTTGAGTTATTTAGACGATTCCTTGAAAAACTAAATTTTGGATCTTGAAAACCTGGAAAAATGCATGAATTTTAACATTCAGATTTGGTGGCCACCTTGAAACATGAATAATTTATTCCTCCGATGCTAAAAAACGCTCTAGTATAAAGTATTTTGGCGAGCAGACGAACGTGTTTGTTTCACAAGCGCTGCTGCCTAAAGGCTACAGTGGCCGCTGCCACACATACAGTCAAACCTCTATCCATCGTTTTTCAAGGGACCAATGAGAAAAAACGATGCATCCAAGAAAACGAAACATGCGGGAAACACGCAACCCTCCCCCCCCCCTTACTTAAAAAAAACTAAACATAACCTCAAAAATTATTTTTATTAATATCCACCACATGAAAATTTGCTTCAAATATGTGTGTATTTAATATGGTCGTAGCTTCATTTGTATTACCAACGATTTAGTTTAACGTCAAAGGTGGCAGTCCTAGACATTTGCGATGTCAACATGCTTTTCACCGGGACATTTCTCTACCTCCTTTATTATTCCAAGGCATTCTTCAAGTGAGGGAACAGATTTTGAAGGTCGCGACACTTACGGCAATAATTTATAAATACAGTGGATTCTCTATCTACCGTTTTTCAGGGGACTGTAAAAAAATTTCCATGCATCCAGTATTTCAATACATGAGGTACTGACATGCTCATACATAAAATACACCTTTTAAACACATGAAACATTGTTTTGAGCATAAGGAGAGCTGTACATGAACAGTGATTTAAAATTAACTGAAAATAATAATAAAAATGGAAATTAAAAAAAAGACAATATAAAATTTACACACATTTATTCACTTAACTCATTTGAATAATGCATATTGAAACACAATGTTATGGAAAATAGTTATATAACATTATACAAATTCAGGGTTCCCAACGACCGGGAAAACAGGGAAAACAGGGAAAATTCAGGGAAATTAAAATGTGTGTTACACACAGGGAAAACTCAGGGAAATTCTTTGTGCGGAATCAATATATACCGTATTTACCCATGTACCACCCGCACATTTATTCTCAAAAACAAAATCGCAAAGTTGGGGCATGATTCGCACATGTAAAT
>PNEQ01001696.1:0-42904 GCA_003012365.1 Medauroidea extradentata | reverse complement strand
TATATATATATATATATATATATATATATATATATATATATATATATATATATATATATATATATATATAGTTAGTTTTGGTTAGTTTTGTAGACGATACTTGTGGGTACATTCTACTCTTATGAAACAATTTTAGATCTCATAGTTTTCTTATAACGGGATGTCAAAGTCAAAATTTGCTTGTTACACTGCCATGCAAATAGTGAAAACCGACAGACCTACTTAAACAAAATAATTCACCGTGATCTTACATACCATGAGCTATGCAATAAAAAATTAAAAACCCACAACGTAATATTTTTAATTTAAAAAATCGCAAAGTACAGAAAAAATTTTGAAAATTCAGAATTTTTTTTAAAATACAAAACAGTTCGTGGGAGTTTTTCAAATGTTTTGTTATGTAGCCCAAATAATGTTATTTCAATGTCAGAAGAACATGAATATTTTGACTTTGACGCACCGTTATGAGAAAACTACGTCAACTAAAATTGTTTCGTAAGCAGAAACTGCACTCACAAGCGTCGTCTACAAAACTAACAATATTTCATATAAATATAAAATGTTGACTTTATCGCACTTGAACATCCTTTCGAGTCCCTTGCAATACTTCGTTTGGAAAATTAGTGATGATACGTGTACCGGTATCTCCGACTGCAGTCCTACCGCGTGGCATTACATAAAAAAGGGGAGAGGGGTGGAAATAGTGAAAAATGCAAAAAAAAATCTCTTTATGGTGGCAGATCACCAATTTTTTTTGTTGTTTTAATACTTTTTATACTTTTTCGAGATATGGTTTGTTTTGTAGGCATATATGTGATTTATTTTTTTACTGTAATGGAAATTTTTTAGCTTCCATGCTATCTTTATAATGGCATGTTGAGTCCAAGTTTGCGTAAAACGGTTTTATACATTAAAGGAAAACCAACTGAAATAATTCACACTGATTAACGATGGTGTAGGCTACAGTATGCCCTATATAAAATCAAACAATACAATATTTTTATATTTAAAAATTCTAAAATTTGAAGTTAAAATTTTAAAATTTCAAACAATTAAGGAACGTACTCCTTAGGAAAAATTGCAACACATCATACACGCCATTAGCGAGGAATATTCATTGGTTAGCATTACATTACCGCACCTGACATGCACGCTAAGTAAATCAGACATGCTTTGTTACGCCTGTCGTGTAGGCAACCAGTAGTAGGGATACATTAGATGCATACTCGTGTGTATGTTGAGGGGGTTTTGTCTGTGTTTTTCAGACAAATTTGACGTTTTACAACTGATCGATGCAATAACGTGCGTTCGTGGTATGAAACAATCAATTTAGCAAATTACACTGTTAACTACTACATGGCGTAACATCGGTAGAGCCCACTGTAATTGAAACGGAACAAGCCCATTTTTTCGCGAATTCGCTGACCTGGGGGCAGATTCAAATATCGCTTTTAGTGGGTGCAACGCAAAATTTGCCCCTGCGTTGCGTCTGGTTGCACTGCATTGTAATTATATACTCACATAATGCCATAGAAGACCCGTTTAACTTGCTCTACAATTGTGGTGCACTGCGTCGGTGCAAATAGTTGCTGTCAATATTTAATCGCCCCCCTGCGTGTTTGAATGCACTGTCCTGTGCATACACAGTCTCCGACCATTTGCCCACCAGCTGTTACTCACTGGAACAACAGACAATGAAGAAATAGACGTGCTCGAGTATGCATAGGACAGTGGATTCTAGCATGATAGTCATTGAATTCGCGATATTTCCCTGTCCGTTTACATCAGTAGGGCCTACATAGCCATGTGTTGTGGGTTGCATACCTTAAGGGGTGTCACCTTCTGTTTCCAGATTACTCGGAAACGGTTCACTTGAATGTGTTGGGACAAAAGGGCCTTTCTTGTTACATAAACCTTAATACTCAATAAAACTTCTTCAAATGTTTGGTGTTCCAAACTCAATGAAAGTTTTATACAATACAAAGGTGGCCACCCCTGTTATTCGAGTATCTAAGTGGCCAAAAATCATTAAACCATTTAGTCGATTTCCATTTTTTTTTTTTTTTGCTTGTTGTTTCTGTACATATAGTTAATGAAATTACGTAGTTTTGACATAAAAATAATCAATTATTTTTTAAAATTCTGTACGTGAATAGCTTCGTACAAAAATTGTTAGGACTGACGCTGCTTGATAAATTCATCCAGGAAATACCCGAAACTTAAAATTGATGCAGAAACATGTACAGTTTACATGTTTCCCCCCTTAATGTTTGCAGGTATGTTTTTTCTGTGTCACTATGCCATTCATTCGGTAGCGATGAAAAAGAACGGGGTACCAAAAAAAATTGGTGCCAGAAGGGGGCGCCAAAATTTGTTGTGAAAAAAAAAAAATCTTCAAAGGGCAATTGTGCGTGCAGCCTCGAAGTGTTCTGCAAACATTTTGGGTTGGGTTAACTGGGGTGAGGATGTTTGCAAAACGGGATAGAGGGTTAGAATGCGGTACACAAAAAATTAAGAGCAAGCGCCCGCGAAAGTTTCTGCCGAAACATTTTTGTTCCTTCGAGGGGAAAGCAAAGCTGCAAAACGAGGTAAAGAGTCATACTGGATATCAAAAATTTTAGTGAAGAAACAAAAAAAGGGCGTTGCAACAAATTCCTTGCATAGCTATTACCTCATAAATTCTAAGAGGACACCCACTCACGCTCTAACAAGAGTATATAAATATGTAAATGTATAAAATAAACGGACTATAAATACATAACTAGATATTATTCTCAACTACAGTTAACAGCGAGCAAAATTTTTATAATTTGATTATGAAAACATTAAATTTTAAAATTCCGTTCTAGCGTAGTTCCAGCACAAATAAAATTTACGTCAGTAATATAGTACGATATTCAGCAAAATTAAGAACGTTGGAAAGGAAATTAATTGTAGTTTTCTTCAAATTCACTCACTTGATAAATTGTATCACGCAAATAAAAAACTTTAAGGGCGCGGTATACAATTTTTCAACGTCGTATTTTAATTTTTTATATTTGTTCCGGACTTTTTTTTTTATTATTTGAAATATAATTTGTGACTAAGTTTTGCTCTCATGAAATTGTTTTTATCTCATAGTTTTTGCGTAATGACTAGTAAACGTCAGCATTTGCATTTTACGGTTTTGTGCACGCCACTTAAACCAACTGACATTCCAAACTGAAAAAAATTTACAGTGAATAACTATTCTGTAGGCTAAAACGTCTTCTAAAAAAAAAAAAAAAAAAAAAAAAAAAACATTTTTTTTTTAATATTTTTTTTTTAATTTAAATTCAAATTTCAGCAGGGTTTTTTCAATACAAAAGTATTTTATTTATTGTTTTTATATAGGAGACCTTGTAGCCTACAACATCGTTATTCACGGTGAATATTTTTCACTTTGGTATGTCAGTCGGGTTTTGACGTGCACAAAACCATAAAATGCAAATTATGACGTTTACCAGTCGTTACGCAAAAAATATGAGAGGTAAAAAAAAAACTTCATAAGAGTAAAATTTATTCACAACTTGTCTAAAATAATAAAAATAAATATCTGGTACAAAAATCAAAATGTAACATTGGAATCTGATCTAGGCCCGGCCGTAAGGGTGTTCACGTGGCAAAAATTTATAATTTTATGTTTGCACGACGTAGTATTAGTTTTACAGACGTTACTTGTAGCTACAATTTCCACTTGTAAAATTTTTTTAGCTCTCTCAGTTTTCCCATAGCAGCATTCCAATGTCAGAATTCGCTAGTTACGAGAGCAGAGTAATAACAAAAACAAAGGGTCATACTCGAATTAAATAGTTTGCACTGAAATGAGATATTATGGGCAATATGCTAAAATATTTAAAAATACACAACAGTCCTTTGCATTTTTTTAAAAATTCCCATAGATTAATTATAGTTTTTAGATTATATTTTAACAGTTCAAAGGAATTCCATTGTGTTTTTTAATATTTTGGCATATTGCCCGTAATATCTAAGTTCAGTGTAAATTATTTCATTCCAGTAAAACACAGAGTTTTGTTATTACTATGTTCCCGTAACTTACAAATCTTGACTTTGTCATGTCAGTATGAGAACACATTTATTCTCATTCCAGTATCAAAATTTTCTCTTCTAAAAAGCATAGGATATATTCTTGCTAACTGCTTGACGTAAATAATAATGGAATCTTTCATTAATTTGTCATGCTGAATCATTGCAAGGTAATTCTTGGAAGTTAACCTATAATTATCTTGCAATGATTCTGCATGACAAATAAATGAAAGATTCTATTATTATTTATGTCAAGCAGTTTACCAAGAATATATCCTAAACTTGGTTGAAGAGAACATTTCGATAATAAAATTTTAATCTATGTTATAGCTCAAAAACTGAAAATACAATAAATTTGTCTAACACTTCCCCTTAAGGCTGATAGTTAACTTGCAAGTTCTTGACGAAATCGCAGTTTTATGTTTTCTGTTCGTACAAATAGAAAAAAACTAATCACAGAATTTAAGTAATGTACAATAAAATAATAACTTACTGAAATCTACCTACTTCAGACTACCTTTGTGATTACACTGAGAAATATTTTGTATGTGTGAAACAATGTATTTCTTTGTAACTTTAGTCCTATTCCAATAGTGTAGTCGCAAAATAATATGTTCAAGTAGTTTTGTAAAAAAAAAAAATGGGGAAACAGCAACTTGTTTCAAAGGATCATTTTGTACGTAAGAAATTTAGCTTATAATAATGATCCGGAATTGTTTCTAATTTCATTTCTAAAAATCCATCCAAGTTCGTGAATGTCCCTTTATAAATCAAGTGAAGGATATAAGTTGGTTTGATACCATTTAACATTGTCCTTCATTGTCTGGTTCTGGTCAGAAGCCAACTAGATACTGTTTAGTCAGCTTGGTGAGCGCCTCGGCAGGCGATATTGTTTTTCTTGCATGAAAATTCGTTGTTTCAGTTTTGTCACTTGTTTGAGGGGAAGCATACAATACTTCTCAAATGATACGGTAATCTATTTACAGAACGTCCGATGAATTCTTTAAGCAGCGGAATTCATTTATTTTGAAACTTTTCTTCGAGATTCAATTTAATGTTCCTCTGTGAACTGTAACTTGACTCTTTAAAATGTTGACGCGGACGTCCTCGAGTGCTAGTACCGGCTGTCATAGTTTGTGGTTTTGGCGTGTATATGAGGCTAATTTGTGCATTCAGTCGCGATAGATAATATCTTTACTAAGCCACGTTGCATACTTAAATAATTGTTTAATTCCTGCAGTATTTTTTTTCCTCTGAGATCGTAATTTTGCACCTAAAATACTGACATTTTTTTTCTTTAAAACTAAATCATGACAGTACTATACCCCAAGTGTTCTATTCTAAGTTAAAAATGTAATCAGTTCGCTAAATTACGTCACTAATATTGCACAGATCGAACACCGCTCTCCGAGTGACAGAACGCACAGTGCCAGAAATAAGTTAATAACTTTTGTGTCTGCGCCTGGTTGCAGCAAGTCTTTGCTTTGCTGTACACAGAAATGCTTAAAGAATGACCATACAAAGCCTCGTCTTGGAAGACGGTGGCGATACCTTTCAAAAGTCAACGGATATTCTCATAATTAAGTGGCGCTCTGTCAACATACACGCATCTCTTTAAACGCTGCAAATAAATAACAACACATAACTTTTCGACCGTATTGTAAACTAATATTAAAAAGCACGCCTTAATCTGCTATATTAAAGTGTTTTTTTCAATAAGTGTGAACACCGACTGCCTCATTGTGCGCCTTCAAATTGTTAACTGCGCGCCCGCCTCGCACACGTATTTTATTATAACAGGAACGTCAACTTCCAGATCTCCTGGAGTGTCAAATACCAGCCAGAGGGACATTTAACCACTTGATTTTCATACTCCAGGACTTTATTAATAAGAATGATAAGAGTGAAAAATTCGATTTTTGGCCGGCTGGCTACTGAAAATTACACACTGTGCGGTGGAGGGTTTACACGAGCATTTGTTGTGTGAATACAGACCTCGATAACATATTGTTACAAGTTTAAGCAAAAACTTTATATGTGGGCAATTCCCATGAGTTCTTTTGGGATAGAGGTCTTATAATTAGAAATAAAAGAGTTAAATTAAGTACTGGATTTAATAGCTCACAAAGCTACGAAATAAACAAAACCGCAATCAAGTATAACTTTCACAACACAATTAGTTATGCACACAATTACTCCTGTGTCACAGACACGTTAATTAGCTTGGACAATTAAAGCACAAAAAATGTCTACGATCAATTAATTAAACACTACAAATCACAGTAAAATTCAGTCATATATTCAATCAACAGTCTCTCAAATGACAGTGTACAACCTTAATAGTCCGCAGTGGTGATGAATCGCCGTGTGTTGCGCAGCACCCCGAGTGCACCGCTGTCTTCACTTTAGAGGTCTTCGGTTCGACTCCCGTCGCGCATCTCCTTCTTCGCTCATCAGCCGCAGCAGCAGTCGTCTTGGTTCGTCCAACACTGCTCCGAAGGTAGCCGCCTGCCGCCTCACAGTAGACTCTGACGTCACCAAGATGTCTTCACCAGTCTCTCTCCACTACCATATCACCTTCCTCTAGCACGACCAATAGCAAACTCTCCAAATCTGTCGATTCGGCCCTCTTATACTCTTCCAAACAGTCGGGAAATAAACGCATTACAGGGGTCTAAAAATAGACATTTCATCATGTTTCGGACGTGATTTGAGTCTCGTAGGCCGCTTCGCAGGGTAAAAGCGCAGTTGGGACAGGTATCTATGACGTAGCTTCGGCGTGACTTCTATCACGTAGCCGCCCAGCTCGTGAATCATGAGCCAGACCACAAAGTGTTACGACACAGCTGCCGACCACCGGCCTCCAGGTATATAGCACGCAACAATATAACTACGTTCTGGACGTTGTCCATTTATTTCACGTGGTTTCCGATTGTTTCCGAAAACGCTGTTTTAAATATCGATTTTCAAGAGCAAGTTGAGCCCTTTGTATTCCGTTTAGGTGCTAGGTGTTTGGTCGACTCCTCTCTTAGTTTTAGCCATTGTACTAAGTTGTGTGTCACCGTATTTAATGACCTCGCTCGTACTATTGTTCTGCGCAGACTTCTCTTCAACCTTTCCCCATCCCCTGTGACGGTTGTTTTCGGTTAGTTTACATTAGTTTAGGTTCATGTTTTCTTCTTATGTTTTCATAATGAATAACTTGCCTGAGTTTGTCGGTGTTTATTAGACTCATCCTGCGTATGTGTACAGTAGAATACTGTTATAACGTTTCTGACGACAGCCCAAAATATATTAACTTTATAAATTAAAAAAAAAACATTAAGTTTAATGGGAAAAATATTTTAAGATGGTAATTTCCTATTATAAAACAGTTTTAGTGGCTGAATGAAAGTAGCGTTAGATCCATGGAAACGTTATTACAGGGTTATACTGAGTATGTGTATATACACGCACACTTTCAGATTCTCTCCAATCTCAATGAACATTTTCCTGTGTCAATTTCTGTACACCGCACTCTAAATTCTGTTTATTTGTTTTCAGGTGAAATGGCAGCATCGGAGTGTCTTTTCTTTTGCGACTGAAGTGCTGCTTCTAGTCGCATGTTTCAATAAGGCTTACTACAGCCCTGGTGTGAGCAGAGTTGTAGCAGTGTTCGGGGCTATCATTGGGAAAGACGCCCTGTGGAAGTGAAGGTTGCGTGCAGAATGTGGATGCTTACACGCCATTCGACGATTGAAAATATGTGGAGGTTGCCACCATTCGACTATGGTGAAGTGCAGGGGCTTCCATCCTTCGACGATGGAGAATGTGGATGCTTCCAAAGTTCAATGATGGATTTTCGCAGACTAGGAGTTGTGCTCTTCATATACAGTAGTTTAGTTTTGGAACTGTAACCTGCTGCAGAATACTTATAGTTTGTTCCCGCCACTGCTTACGAACGTTTGAAATGCACGTAAACATTTTATTTTTATGGCATTATTCTGCGTGGAAGAATTTCAGTATTATTACATGTGTGTACTTACGTACTTCTCTTGCTCATCCATGTCACTATGGTTCGAGAGTCTGCAGTTTGGTTTGCATTCACGTTAGTTTATTAATAGTTCGTCATGATACTCTTTTAAACAATTCAGAAGTTGCAGAAACAAATGATTTTTGATGTCTATTGTTAAACAAGTTTGTGTGTTCTCGTGAGTTGTCAAGATAAATAATCCGACAAGTTGTCAGCAATCACTTTTGCAAGGTATTGTCTACTGTTCACAATGCAAGATAGAATTGAACATCGTATATAAAGCACAATTATTAGATACTACTTAATAGTGCAGTGCTAGTAAAATTTATCTGTTCGAATCTTATTAAACAAATTATTCAGATTGTGTCACATTTTATTAGTTGTACATAAATATTAATCTTGGCTACAGTTTGTTGTGAATGTTGTAACATGTTTTTAATATCTGCAATATTGCCAAATCGTCAGTCACACAACTGTTTTCATTGTGATGATCTTCTTTTAGTTGCCAAACATTGATTGGTAATACTCTGTTTGTGGAACGTGCACGTAATGTTACTTTCTGTTACTATAGACCAGATCTCCATTATATAATATGACCGTCGTCAGATAATATGTCTGTTCACAATGCCATGATCTTCGAAAACATCTGGATCATTAAAAATAATCTTTGTAACTTGTGTCTCAAACTGCTCGCTGGACAGTTAGACGAAACAGCAAGAATGTACCATTTATGAATAAGCAATCTTCAACTTAAAGGGTAAAAAAGTGTGATTTCCTGGTTTGAATGTGTTGTGTATGATGCAGTAAGTACTGTTATTTTGTTCTGTCTATGTACATAGATATTTTGTGATTTAATGGCAAAAGTAGGTCTGTACAGAAATAGCTATAGAAATAGATTTCTTTTTAGCGTGCAATAGTATGATGTATGGAGAGTGAGGTTAGTAATATAGGAGAATTTTTACCTTTACAAAATATGTAGGGTGTGTTTTGCGAAGGCGTTTACTTTCTCTAGGGCTGCGAGAATTTCAAGGGATTTTAAATTTTCTATAAAGATTCGGAAACAAATGGTATATAAAATGAGGCTGCTAGTGACCATAGATAACTTTAATTTAAACAACAGCCGTGGTTATTGTGGAATATGCGGATTATTTCGTAGTAATTGTTTTTCTCCTTTAAACCTTACATGTTATCAATAGTATTTTTGTAGCATTTTACAATGTATTCGCATACTAATATATAGTTTTTATTTTTTTTTTAATGTGATTTCATGTTGCAAGTACTTTACGTCTAGGAAGAGCTCATTTTAAATTGTTACTAGTGGTGTACTAAATAAGGCAAATAGATAAGAGTGTTTATTTTTTTTTATTTTTATACATTTCCCCTTACATATTGTTAACAAAGCTGTTGCCAGAGGTTGCATAAGTTGCCCTCAACTGTTAAAAGACTCACGTGACACAAGCGTCTATTCATTTATCTCACAAAGATGTTAGTTTCTAACCAAAGAGATAAGGCATGTAAAGGTTGTTTTTATGTTCGCGTTAAAAAGTTGCAGTAAATACTGTAGTTACAACTACATGGTGCCGCAATATTCTTTTTGCGTTGTGAAAATATATTAATCCTAATGTTTTAATGTAATCTGCAACGACCTTTGATTGTTTCCCACATGTAAAATAGAACATAATGTTAACTGTTATGCTGAATGAGTTTCTTGGACATGTACAATTTGTTTAGAATCATTCACATTTTTAAAAATCAAAATAAAAGGCTTATTTTCATATTTGTAAATTTTCGCTTTTGTCTTCGAAGGTATTGCTGTCAGTGTGAATCATGTAATGACTTCAGTTAACATAACGAAGTGGTCGCCAAACCACGAGCCCAGAAAAATTCTAGTGTTAATCCTCAAACTTATGTTTAGGCGACTTAATCTTCTGTTACACTTTATACGTATAGGCGTTCTTGATAGTTGAAGTATTGAACCGTGCTCATCAGTGAAGATGGTAATCGACCTATTTAACTGTGGTCCTCATATGGCCTTAAAATGGCAAACACGCCGTGATTACCATTTCTACACGGAGGCACGAGAGGTCAGACCTCTCGCCTCCCACCAAGGCGATCCGGATTCGATTCCCGGCGCGGTCGATCCCCGGATTTTCGCATGTGGGAATCGTACAGGACGAAGCCGCTAGTCGGCGGGTTTTCTCGGGGATCTCCCGTTTCCCCGCCCATTCATTCCGGCACTGCTCCATACTCACATCTCCCACTCATTCACCATTTCTACAAATACGTGAAGAATGCAGATCGTGCATTGCATTCCTTTGCAGTACAGTATTGTCATGCCAAATACTTCGATAAACATGAGAACTCACTTTAATTATCTCTTGAACCCTTCCTTATTAGCCATGTTGTATATGACATAGATCTGACAAAAAAATTTCCAGTAAAATCAGTGCCACTCAGACTTCATTGGAAATCAAATCACTTATTTATTCACAATTGTAATAACTTGAACATTTATACTGAAACAGATAACAAAATTAACTTAAAACTATTACAACACATTCTGCCATATTTTGTGAACAGAACGATTAATACCATTCGACAGATTTTATAGACTGACGAAAAGTCACTGTGGTATTATATAGATTTACTCATTCAGATAATACTCTATGTAACTCACTTTAGGTGTTAAATGTTTTTGGTATACAAGTTACACGAGTAATTTTCTTTACCACCAGCGTCTCGCTGCAAGTATTTTATTGTTACAGGTACCGCTTGTCTGTAAGTTTTATTTCCTTGTACTGTGTTGAGTGAACTAGTGTAGAATGTTTTTATGAAACATAAATGTATGCAGTGTATGTATCTCTATAAATAAATATTTACAAAGCTACAATAGGATTATTGAAGCCACCCAGATACACAGTTTTTTAATCTTAATGAGCATATGCTATAAATATAAAACATTTTTGCACTTTTTACAAAGAAAATCTTAGTAAACCCAGCAGCCAAAGAAATTCCTTGTAAAACTACGATGGTTGTCCTTGTAATAAAAAACAAGATATATGTTTGTAAAATTACAAGGAATAGCCATGTAATTGTGCTTTCAACAAGGAAAAAAATAATACATTTTAATGTTCATTATACTTCATAAATAACACTGAACTTATTTGCCAAGTAACTTTTGAATAAAAGAAGTTTGCATGAAATTATTTAGAAAAAAATTGTAGGTGCTAAGTTTTGAACAACTCTCCCCTTCCTTAGCTTCCACGCATCTTACCCCTAGACCATCGTGACTTCTGTACTTATCAGTCTTTATTTATTTGTATGCATTCAATGTACAGTTCAGTAAATATTGTTTTTCTGTTAAAGCATGCAAATAATATAAACATTCACTTTATTTCAGAAAAATTATTTCCAAATGTTGTGATCTTTGTAGACGCAATTTCCGACAGACGTGTGAATTTTGGTAGGCTACACATTTTTTTTCAAACAAAATCATTTTTACATCATAAACTAATAATTTTACAAAGAAAATTTTTCAACATTTGCACAAAGAAGTGCCTTGTCATATTTAAAAAAAAAATTGCGGTGCAGGAACTGTTGGTATATGGGTACAAAGAATTAATTTGTAGTATTACAAGTTTACCTTTGTAACTTTATAAACTAATGATTTCACAAAGAAAATGTTCGTAAGTTTTACGATTTTTTTAGAGTGTGCCAACTGGTATCTATTCTTACTGTGTATGTGACATTAAAAGTATACTCGTATATTAAGATGGCTGCCTGAACTCTCGAGGTCTAGAATTGCGAAAGCCGGCATTCAGTGGTAACCCTATGTTTTTTATGTCATAGGCCTAATATTAAAGAAGAGGGTGTATCGTACACGCCTAGACCTTTTATAAGATTCTGCGTCAAGATTTCGAAACCTGAAAATGACCTCAAAGACACCAATTTCCCCCACTTTTCGATTTTATGGTGAAATGGAGGACCTGAAGTGGGTTTACACACGTGCTACGTACTTATAGAATGTTATTCGTAAGCAGGCATTACGTACACACGCACGCCGTCCAGTGATGTGGACAGGTGGCTACCTTAATGTTAACCTTGTCATTTTTCTGATAATGCGATTCACATGCATAACACTATGTAGTAACTATTATATAAGCCTAGTTACAGGATGTTCGCGGTAAAGTAAACAGTTTTGAAGACCGTCTTGTGTAGAGTAAGAATTTGAATTTTATTTATTGTTGTCTCGTATTGTTAACAGGACCAGCGCTACAAGTATAAGTTTAAAATTGTAGGTTTCTGGAAGTCAATGTGCAAATATCAAAAAACAGCAATCTTAGACAATAGTTTTTGCCAACTTCCTGAGCAAAACATTTTCTCGGGTAACATATTTCTGAAGAACAATATCTGACGCCGAAATCTCGTACATTTAATTGCGTCGCAAGGGATCACACGTAACAAATGCATCATTCCGGGCAAACGTTATGCTCATAAAATTAGCAAATATTGTCTAGGAATTTTTTCCCCTATTTTGGCTTTCAGAAACGTTTACATTCCAATTGACGATTTTAAATTTTATATATGTACCACACACTCTTAACTTTTGAGTACGATCCGGTCTATACTTTTTTATTATTACTTGGGATGTGTTTATATTTTTAAAAGGCTGAAAGGAAGAAGGTAGCAAATAAGGTCTTCAAAAGTGACCACTTTATCGCGGACAAAGCAAAGACCATAACGTTTTTACGGCACAGTTAAGTTAGGTTTTGGGAATTTCTGTCGGGCCGTGTTTTTGTTATATGTTGTCATTAGAAATAAACATATGGATGTAGCAAGTTTTTAACTCCAGATAGTTTTCACAGCTCAGGGTTACTGTACTATAATATGGATTAAAAAATTAAGAACTGTGTTGCTGCACTGGTTGACAAGACAACTTCACATACTGGCTATTCAAAGTTTGCATAACAATTATGAGAATTTTAATATATTTGTTAAGTATTAGAGGGATCATAAATGCTTTGTAGTAAACGGAAGAAATTGTGTGTCCACAGTACTGCAACCATTGATGTAGAAAAACGTATCATGGTTATGATTTTACACTGGCTGGTGAAAAAAGTCGCGCAAATTAGATGTAATATCATCAGAAAAAAATATTTTCACTACTCAAATTAGAAAATATGTCACAAATAATGTATTAATTCAGTAGGCCCTAGTGCAAAATTACATAAGCAAGAAGTTACCAACGTTGGCTAGTAACGCCGATGAAATATCTGCAAGATTTACTTCTCAATTTAAACCATCAGTTACATCAAAAGTTACGAGGCAATGTTTGATGTCTTAAGTTAAATATTTTTTTCTCTAAGCGAACATTAATCTTCATAATTTTTAGATAAAATGCCAGCACGCTGTCTCGGTTTGGGAACAGTACGCAAGCATCTTTCCTATCGCTCTTATTTCTGCTGAATAGAAAACACTCAAACCGCCCGTCTATCACGCTTGGCCAACCATCTCCGTATTTCTTCCCTCATTTTCAAATAGTAACCGAATCAATATGTAAAGAAAGTGCACAGGATGCCAATAATCGTTCAAAAAATAAAACAAATCTGTTTCCAAACCGGAGTCCATAGATTAATCCATATAAGTTGTCAACAAAAACTGAAAAACAGCAAAGAAAGAATATGCGTGTATGCGAATCGGGGGGAGGGAAGGAAACAAACACACATCTACGTCAGGGGAGAGATTCCTCAGTTAGGCAGCATCTTAACCCAGAAAGTTACAGTCGGCCACGTGTAACATCTTAAAGTAAGACATTTATTTACTCATGTCACGCTATCTTCTTACATGTTAGATAAACTAAGAACTACATATATCAAAGTTCGAATTTTTATTTAATCGGGACAGTAATTCTCGAAATATAACTATCTTTTTAATTAGTCCTTCCTTGGTACCTTCAAAAATATAGTCCTACAAAAATAAATGCACTTGGAACCAAAGATTATAATATGAACTATCAAAATATTAAATTTGGTTTAAATTGGTTCCCAAAATATACTAAGCAGGAACAAAAATTAACCAGATGATAGATATAAAAGGGTCACCATCTTGAAAATACGGACACGGTATGATCAAAATACTTCATCAAGAAGATTCCTTCTAACAGTCATAGGTGTACCAAGCTGACGAAATTTTGGAAATTAGTTCTTCAGATAACATGCCGGCAAACATTTAAAAAATGATCACAGTTTCAAAAGTATGTACGCACATTACATGATGTGTACAGTATTTCATGTAATTTTGGCATTAACAAAGTACATCTTAATAAATACTATATGTAGCCTACCTAGTTAGATTAAATTCTCAGAAGTGGTTCCGAAGGTATCTTCCTGTGACCAACAAATGTTCAAAGGGCCGTTAATGTGAACTTATGACCACTGCATGAATGAAATACACAATAGTTAAGTACCGTACTAAGTACTATAAAATGTATACCGAGTGGTGAAATTTTTCGAAACAGTACCCGTTGACTAGAGCAATTATCTGTAATAGGAAATAGGAAATTGTATAGGAAATTATCAGTAACATTAATACGTAAAGTCTGGTACATTCATACATAGTTACCAGATATACACTTGAAATAATTATAATTCGTTAACATTTTTTACTCACCAGTTTTTTGCAAACAAACAATATATCACAGAATACGACATAGTTACATAAATGACAAACCTGATTCATTGTGTTTGCCACCACCATTTGGCGCTGTGACTACATATTTTAACACTGTGTCCAGATACGAACAAAACCAGGATATTAATAATAGAACCCCGGGGTTTGTAATGTAATACAGAATACGTATTTGGTTCAAGCAGCTCAATCTTAACTTGTTGCGTACTTAAAAACAATAATACGAAATGTGTGTTGTCGTCCGAAAAATGTAGGTACTCAAGTTCGTATTTTGTTAACCACTGTAATACTAAAACAAACAGATAATTAGCTTTTAACTTACGTGTAAACTTCCTTCATAGTCTTATTCGAAAGTTCCTTGCTGCAGTTCGCGAAATGTGAACATCGGTTACATATTTTTTTGTATGTGAATACCCTAATTTTTTGTTTTTAAAAGTCTGAATTGGTTATGACGTTCATCATATCTGAATATTATGTCTACAGGAGGTATGGTTTGATCTCAGTAAAAAGATTTTCGTGTATAAATGAATAAATAAAAATACTTTTTCAAAAATATTTATTGAAAAACCTGACGACAGTTACAAGATAGTAAATGCAATCAATTTCAAAATAATCGTTATTACACGTTCTATGTAATGGCAGGATCGTATTTAAATAATTGAACTCTAAAATGTTACTGAGGGAAGAAAATACACTCAAGATGGCAGGGACTTATCATCCTTGATAACTTTTGAAAATCCGTCTGAATGTCTTATGTTAAATTTTCGAGCACGGATGCTATCAACGGCAGCCACGTGCTCTCGCCGTCATGTTGGCAGTCGTAGATGTGCTTCATGCAACCGTCGGATTCCCGCGCACTCTCCGTGGCTTCAGTCAGCTTCTTGGCGTAGTTCTCGTCGTCTCCGCTCAGCCACACCAGAGCGCCACTGTCAACACGACGTTGAGGAAGTTGGCAGTGACATGAATAAACAGTTGAATATTTTATTTATTTCAAATTCTAGCACATACACAGTATACAACATTAAACCACAAGGCTGTCTGTGTGTACACCAACAGCAAATTACAGGGAACGCATAAGCAGCTAAATTTTTAAATGTCTTTTGCATACAAGTGTAAAATTTTAAGAGATTCAGTAGACGGGAAGTACCAAAGAACATAAGAAGATCCTCTCTAGCAAAATATTTCTCTAGGGGGAGATGTAGAATACTAATTGACTGGTTATATTTAAATACGAGAAAAAAAATTGAATACAGTGAGATGATATAACAACACATATACCACTAATTGTTAATGAGATTGATAACTAAAGACAGTTTGTTATATGAACGGAACAGAACTACGATGAGCAGATGGACAAATAAGCAAATAACCGAAGTAATGATAAGGCATCACAAGTTAACTAGGCACGAACTTTGAAAGGCACAAGAGTAATAAGAATAACCCGATGTTATATTCACAGGCGAAGGGCAAAATCCCGAGAAAAAAAAAGAGAGTTTACATAAGCAGGAGACAGGCGTGTGTGTTGGTAAAGGAAAGGTTTTTAGCAATCAGATGCAAATTTTGCGCCGCACCCATTAAGTAGGATGATTCAGAACGGAGTGTAATAGTTCAACATGATAATAGCTTGTGAAAAAGTATGTCACAAGTGTGTTCTCAGTTTGTTTGTAAAGTGAGTATAAGGGACTAATGCTGCTCCGAAAATCAACTGTAAAATTTAATTTCTTTTAGTACAAAAATATACATTAGATGTTTGGAAAAAAACCCACTGAATAGAGTGTAAACAGTGGAAGACCTAGTTTTTTTTATTGAAGAAATTAAATTTTAAAATCGAATTTTCCAAGCAGCATCAATTACCACAATATTC
The DNA here is from genome assembly GCA_003012365.1 of Medauroidea extradentata. Taxonomy (NCBI): domain Eukaryota; kingdom Metazoa; phylum Arthropoda; class Insecta; order Phasmatodea; family Phasmatidae; genus Medauroidea; species Medauroidea extradentata. The sequence goes on along the minus strand of PNEQ01001696.1, from coordinate 26,276 downwards.
ACTTAATGGTAAAATTGAGAACAAATGTCCGACTGATTTTTTATAAGCTACAATCATGCAAAATCAACACGCTCCGTCCGTAGTCATTCCGTATAGCGATCACCGTCGGCCTGACTACTGCACTCTGTGTTGGATTCATGTTTTCCTGAACACCACCACTCCCTAAGGGTCTATACCAGGAGACAAACTGCACCACCACCAAGTGTGTCCCTCCACCAGTAGGCCAACCAGGCTGGCTTCTTAGGGATGGCATACAAGAGCTGGAGGTATCAACCACTCTGCACAAGATCGCGCCGCATGCAGCCACGGACAGCAACAATACATCAACAGTAACTTCCGTCCCTCTGGACGTATACAGCGTCTCGGGAACATAAAATAAAAGTGATTCTTTATTCGGCACTGATCGGAGAACTCCGCTAGGATTCGTGCCGCCACCCCTCACGTGCCCCATTCCGCGCAGTCCTCTCCAATTCTTCATCCGCTGTGACAGTTTACATTAGTTTAGGTTAGTTTAAATGCAGAAGAAATACTGTTAGCTTAATCGAAGGAAAGATTTGTTTGATTGTAAGTAAAATAACAGTTAATATAGTTATCCTAAGTTATCATAACCCCCCGATCTACGCCAAACGGGACGCGCGAGAGTTGGTGGCTCGAATCATGGCGACGTTCACAGATAATTGCTGAACAAAGAACCACTTTTACGTTCCTGAGATGTAGGTAGCACAGAGGGGTTGCAGACCACAGAGAGTATCACACCCATGCACTCATGTAATTGGCACCACGTTTCAGCACTGACCGGCTGGAGACAGACCTGAGTAGATTGGCAGCTCCAGGACCCACAATACGGCGTGTCTCGCACACCAGTAGACCGGAGCAGTAGAAGATATCTGCGGCCGATTGTCGCATGTCGCCGTCTTCGTCCTCCTCCACCGCAGCACTGCAAGCACACACGCAACACATGCACAACCTTCATCGTTTACTTTCTTTATCATCATTTACGACGTTATTTCCTTTGTGTTGTGACACTGTGGCGAAGCGTTTAATTTTCTCGGTCAAACAACGCCCTGTTTCGACTGTTTTCTCAATAATTAGTTTTAAGCCTAAACTAGAATAGATATAAAAAAATGTTTCGCAGTTTTGTTTAAAATAGTATTCACCAAGTTGGCTAATTATTTTGAGGCAGTAAGTACTCTGCTTTTAGCTGATTAGGTAAGTAACGAAATGTTTGTTAATTGACTATTTCCTCGAAACCCTGTAATTTATTGTCTTGAAAAAAAAATAGCTATTACGGCAAACAACATTTTAAACAAATCTACCCAACGTATGTGTGATTTCTACTCTCTATTTAAGCTGAAAGAAAAAAATATCGCAAAAACAGTATAAACAGAGGCCATGCTCGGACTTAAGGGGGCCGCCTGGGTGAACGTATTTTGCGCGTTCGAGGCCTGGAAGTGCGTTAGTGACGACCTAGCACGTGCATCCCGCCTAACTCTGGTCTCTAGACGCAAGTTACTGGACTGGCGCGCAGTCTTCTGACCGACAACTCGTCTCTATGAGACATTCAGTGACGACCCTAACAGTTCATAACGTAATATTAAGGCCTTGCTCTTTAGTTTTGCAGTGGTTTCGAAAAAAAAATTAATGCAAATTCATACATACATAAAAAATTCATTCTGGCAGTTTTTACACTTATATATCATCGTTTGTCTCTGAATTTTTCTGTTGCAATACACTTAACGGATTTTTAGATTTTCGCCCCTGATATATCACGTTTTTTTTTGTCAAAATAAGCCAAAATTAAGCAAAATAATTTTTTTGCTAGCAAACTGTATATTATTTTTAAAAACGCTCTAGCAAAGTTGTGTATCGTATGACTGTACACAGTCTCAAATTTTTTGAAAGCATTTGGTAAAAAAATATTTGAGTTATTTGCAACTGTTTGAATAAAATGAAAGATCATGGCTTCAAAGATAAATGTGTGCTGTACGCACCTGTACCTTTTAAAAAATTGTGTGCCAACATTTTCATACCTAAAAAGTACTACAAATATCCATTTTTTGTAATTTCCGGCCGCAAGAAAACATTCTCAAAAAGCGTATACATGTGTGTACCTTCTTGAATGTTTTTCATAAGCAGAAGTCACTGACTTACGTTGAGTAGTTGTTCAATAAACATTTATCCGCTGAGGCCCTGCATACCATTTGGCGGCCTGGGCAGAAGGTCTCCTTAAGTTCGGTCTCCCCTCTCCTGTTGAATTTACGGTTTACAAGTCGTAATATTAATTTCAATGAATTTAATTTGAAAAAATAATAACATTTGCGCTACAACACAATACAAATATCTTACTATTTGGTCATCAATTTTCATGTATAGTCTATGTATTTATTACCTGAAGATTCTGAAAGGGCGAAAATCTATTTATGATTTCAAAAATATTTTGACTTATTACTTGATCCTGTGTTATGGATTTAAGGCAATTTAATAATCTATATTAATATATTTAAAAAAATTGTTAATAAACAACCAAAATAAATTAATATGCGGTAATTCCAACAGAAATTCTTGTGAAAGATCTTGCGCTAGGCACGTCTTGCGCGAAATGAGAAAATGAAATGTGTTCTGACGTTTGTAGTAAGACAACGAAATTCGCATAGAACAGTGTTCGTATTGATCAATAAGCTGTGATGTACATAAAAGGAAAGTGAACACAATATTTTAATAATGCACGTCTTTTTCTCGCATCCATTATGCACCCGACTGAAATGTTTCCAAAATAAATAAAATTATATTTCTGCGAGATTATTTTTAAGTTGCGTGCCTCGTATTGTGACAAATTTACTCTCCTAGACGTAGGTTCGTTCGGGATGCAGGATTTGCTTACCGTAGGCCGAAGTTTCTTAGTGTTGGGTAACTTTCTATCATAGCCCTAGGCGCGTGCTCTTCAAGGATGGCTTGTAAAGTCAGATATACTAGAGACAAAGGCAACAACATGTCACAGGCAGTGTAGGTAGGGAGACGGGGGATGAGGAGGTAGCGCAGCTTGCGCCTCGCCCGCTCGCGCTCGAGCGCTGTTTCGTTACAGAACCTATTTCATGTTAGTCATATCATGGCCATTTGGTACCTACCATGGCTGTCAACTTATTTTGGAGGCAAGATGTTATATTGTGCTGTAGATGTGTGTGACCTCGTTTCGAATAAGAGTTGTGGTATTCTTGGACAAAATTTACATACAAGATTTCAAACGAAATCAGCGTTAGCAATGAATATACACATCTCAGAATTGTTTATAAAACAGTTGTTCTGCTGATAAGTATAGGTATGCTATCTAACCTGGTAGTAAGTGACTTGTATGTTTTCTCACGAAGAGTGTCGGTCTCACAGTCAAACAGACTGTGTAAAGGGCTAAAGTAACACATTTATCATACATCATCTTACAATTTCAAGGAATGCGAGAATACAAATAATCTAATATGGGTATGGAAGACTTGTATTTGTCTTAGTATATACACAAATGCTTAGGACACGTTTTGTCCTGAATTGCTTTCGAAATTACCTGGACTCAACTTGTAGCTCGAAATCTTCGTTATCTTGAGGCGTGTATCCTTCATCTCCTGTGTCTATCTCGTTGGATAACCTCTCATCTGTCTCGCTGGATGGCCTGTCGTTTTCCTCTGTGGACGACTTCTCAGCTATCTCGTCTCTCTCGCTGGATGCTCTTTCGTCCTCGTTAGATGACGTCTCGGTTATCTCGTCGGTTGACCGCTTGTTTTTATCACTGGATAACACCTGTTCTTTCTCTTTGGATGTGCTCTCATCCTGGCCGTCGTCCCGCTCCGAGTAGTTCACTGTTTCACCACCGAAGTCGCTGTCGTAGCCTGGTGGCTCTGCCAGTACTTCTGCACTGTCCACCTCCTGCGACACACGTTTATAATACAGCGCATGTTGTCAGTAGGATGATTACAAATGTATCACTGTAAAGACCGGAGATTAGATAAACATACAGATGGAGCGTGGGGTGTAAGACCTTGAAACGGAAGAGGGGTGTCGACCATCCACCATAATGATACGTGAAAAAAATGGTTGGTTACCATAGCAACGTGTAGGCCTATCTCATTACTCTATATACCTGCAGCACGGCCATAGAAGAACAGGTCTGGACACTCGCCTGGAAACTTGACCCGCTTGTTGTTTGGCTGCAGTTCACCAAGTGACCTCCCACTTTTTTTTCCAGTGTTTACAATATAAACAATTTATAAAAACGTGTTTTTATCCTTCGCTCACAATCGTAAAGCATAGCTCCAGCAATATTTATTTACTTTATAATGTAAGCACTGGAAAAAAGTGGGCGGAGTTAGAGCCCGACCGCCCTGATTGCAGCGCCAAAGACGCACAACACTCTCGGTAACTTGGTGAACTGTAGCCAAACAACAAGGGGGTCAAGCAAAATACATTTGTAGATAGGTGAGTGTCCATACCTGTTCCAGACCTGTTCTTGCAACTGATTGCACTCTGCCATATTGCAACGTGTATAAACAGTCGGCTTGACATCAGTAGCCTATAGATTGCTAACGCTCCATCTGTATTCTTATCTGATCTCTGTGTGAAGACAAATAGGTGTATCTTACTTGCCTTCGTTGCTCTGGAGTTCAACATTTTTGTTTAAATGCATTGTCTGTTGTGTCATACTTCTTAATTTATTGAGGTAGAAGAGCTATAATTATAACTAATAGAGGTAACTTTTCTGCTGTGCAAATTTCTATCCAATATGCCTTATGTTCAGCAATAAGCACTAAAAAGGTGCGCTTCTTTGTTGTTTTATAAAGAGGAGCAGTATTATTGCACTTTTGAATTAGGCCTTCGCTGAAGATACAACATACTGTTAAACTTCACGCCAAGTTATTGTCATTTTATGGTGAAAAACCTTTATTAAAATGCATACATTGTACAGCTGAGTACATATTATCATTTAAATAAACTCTCCATTTGTAAACTATAAACGTTTAGCACAGCAGTGGTCCGGATATGTTTGGATTCTGAGTCTTGTACTTCATGAATTCTTTTATTCAGTTTCTTTCCGCGGCTGATTGCAGTTACATGAAGACTGAAATCGGTCACAATTTGCAGTTTCGGTTCAAAGGGTACACTGAGTGATACACGAGCTAATTGAATTTGTACTCTAAGACATCTTATTTGGATTTAAGGTGCCCTTTACAATCACAACGTCTTAGTACAGGTAGACGGGGGAAAGGAGGAGAAAGTCCGGCCAGGGCCTTTTTAAAGTAACCATACCAGCATTCGCCTGGAGTGATTTCGGAACATAGAGAACAGGATGTTCAGAGAAGGGAATCGAATCCAAGACTTACCGATTGCGAGGCGAGTGTTTTACCACTATCAAGAGCTAGCTGATACACGCTTCGTATGAGGACTTTGCAGAAGCATAGATGATGTGTCGATGTGTGGCCTATGTATACATACAGGTGGCGGACGTTTTGAATTTTTCCTTTTATTTAGGCAGATGTTGAAAGGTACTTGCCTTCAGAACTCGTAAAACAAGCTTTTCAGAACACGTGACGAGTAAATATTTTTACTGTCTACCTATGGTATAGTTAATTCCTGCAATAATGTTCATCATATTTATAAAATCGTGTACTTGTACTGTCCAACACTCCGAAATCACAAGGTATTGCTGAGAGCTCTGCCTGTTGTTGAGGTAGAAATAAGTTTTTAATGAGGATACACATGTTGGATCACCAGCTGAGATGGTAACGTAACATTATCTTAATTATTAAGTAAAAATGCGTATTTCTCATGACAAACAGCACGTCTAACGAGATTTTAAATCTGCAGACTGCTTTCTTGAAACGGTAAATGAGTAATTTTTCGCTGTCGTGTTATAAAGTTACCATAAAATATGTTTTATTTTATCATGAACAAGTTCAGTCTGTGTACCAAATAGCAAACATATAAATTATTGTAGTCTTCGTCACTAACTTAAGATATAACGTGACATAACTGCTGCGATCATTGTTGCTGTACATAGAGTGGCAGAGACAAGACACGTCTGGAGACAGTATAGAACATAATTTGAAGATTTACTAATTAGTCAAGGGCTTGTAAAAATATGTTTTCTAGCAATGGTTCAACATGCGTTCTACCCCGACAAAGTGCCATTAAATCACGAAAATTTTCATTCGATATCTTGAGTAGATCCTAGTAAAATTTAGGCACAGTAAATTCACCTCAATGTTGTTTAGTTCCCCAGAAAATGTGTGCAGTCACCTAAGTATGAACGTCTCAAGTTACGCTATTGAAAGCCAGCGGGAATGTGTGTAATCGTAAAACTCTACCGCTATCGGCCTGTTAGTCCGATGGACTGTGTAGCGTACAAAAGTCACCAAGCAGCGCCTTAACTTTGCACTGCACCCATGTTTCCCTGCAACTCACACGCAGAAGAAATATGTTCCAGAAAGGAAAAGAAAATGTAAAGTGTTTGGTCAATGCTAGCCATAATGGCGACACTAGACGATTATATTAAGTCACAAGCCTGAACAGTGCAAAACTTCCGGTTGAAAAGTTCAAATAGGAACACGAGTAGAATTGTCAAACTTCCAATACGTCACGAATCCCTGATTTGCTTACAGGCTTTTTTTAGACGTGAACCTAGTGATCGAGCGTACCTGGTTACTTGACTCCACAAACCTACCTAACCCCAACAGGCGAGAGAGTGCCCCGAGAATATAACTCGCTGGCAAAAGGCAACTTCTGCCATGTCTCCCTTTTAAGTCGAGAGCGACCTCGCTCGGGGATTGGAATCCTGATCGCCGTGGTGAGAGTGCTATTCGCCTGTGCTTTTAAAGTAAACCAAAGTAACCCCATTATCGCCTGATGAACGCCGAGTATAACTGGCGGAACTCGTCTCCACAAGTCCCATTGAACAATCCTGAGGAGGCCTTCGTACGGGCTTCGAACTCAGTTATACGACTTGGAAAGTCCCGAATCACACAAGGACGTCCCGGTGTAAAGAACATTTGAACAAGTGGAGCGACATTAGTGTCGATGAACGTTGTGATGTTTTCGAACTACAAGATCCGCCATACTTGGCAGAAAGATAGATGAACCATGCACCTTATACGTTTTGGTTACAACAAATAACAAAGCTATTCAGACTTCTACTTTGTGGAATTTTAACACCTGAAAACATTGATTGAGACTATTTTAATTACCACATGATATATTATAGTATTTTTTAATATATTGACTCGGTTATGTCAACTAAGTTTTAACGTTGTAAATAATAATGTTATTTATGGTCCTGTTACTTTAGACAGTTTTTTTTTATAAATTGCGGAAAAACTTATAGGTAGCTGAATTTTGGTACAGACCCACATGAAAGCATGTTTTTGAACGTACTAAAAGTCACAACAGATACCGTGTGAGCTGTCCTTGTCGAGCTTGAAAATACGTTAATAATAGGTTTATTGCTTATATCTCATAATAGGTTGAACTTACGGAAAATTTACTTAAATATTGGAAATTTAATTTTTTACAAAAAGGTTCTCATCAATTTTATTGTCAGACTACTTTAGAGGGTTCAACACGAACCCTTATTTCCACACTGCGATATATATTATACATACACATAGGTGAAATCGTGTTCATGTATTAATATACGTAAGACTGTGCCATGGAATGAAATACAACAATTACTCGATGAAAACTTGAAGATACACCACAGACCACAATGAACAAAGCCTTCATCCTTATTACAAACTGCTGATAGGAATGAACACCTCTTCAGCTAATCTAAATAGTGCGCACTCAGACAGGAAATATTACCATGACATTCTTGATCTAATATGCTTGAATTGTTCCTGTTGTATGATATATTGGACAAGAAGAAATAAATGAACCACCGTGGCTGTAGGACGACTCACCTGAAGGTCGTCGTTGGGGACGTCCCTCTGCTGCCGCGACATGATCATGATGCTGGGGGCGGCTGCAGGGGCGGGCTTCATCGTCGTCGTCATCATCATCTTCATCTCGATCTTCTCCATACTCATCTGTAACACATCTTACCTAGTGTCCCTGGTAACTTGTGATATACTACGTTCTGCTTCTCCCTGACCTTCAGCGTCGTCAGCAATGGATTTATTTTGGGGGTGTAGATCATCAATTCATGATTAGATGACAACAAATAAATAACGTCTGAAGCTAGGGTATCGCACCCCGAAATACAGACTTTATAACTGGACGGCCGTAGATATCTGCTTACCCTGAATAATGACATGGAACGAGGTCCTACAAATGGAGAGGCACCGGAAATAAGATGGTGGGAGAATTATTCCCAAGTGTGAAAATCTGGGGACCGACCCCGCTGGGTATCGAACACGAATCGCCTCGGTGGGAGCCTAGTGTGCTAAGCACTCTGTCAGCCGCGGCCCATTTAGGCGACAATGAATCACAATAACAAAATACATTTGTGGTTACTGATACATAGCTCATGAAGTGAGATAATCGCATGAAAATTAATTTTGCTGACTATCCTAACTTGTATTTTGCTCATTACATCTATTTTAGTAAGTCATAACTGTGCAACAATTAAGACAGTGCAAAACTTAAGGCAGTAAGTATCCCTCGTCTTGTACTGAAAACCACATAATAAAAAGTAAACATAATTTGCAGAAATATGCATAGAATCGTAAACAGTATTGCTTCTGTATCCGATAACTGCCCTGTTTAGTAAATATACAAAAATTAATATTTTCTGCATGCAAATTGTTGTAATTTCTCACAAAGTTCTAGGTTAAGAACATTTTGTTTCTTAATACATGTTTTACAGTGCATGCACTCACCTCCAACATCTGCAGGAAGAACATGAATGACATCATAGTCATGGCTGACATAGCTGACTGGGACATCCCACCTTTGCCCTTCGAGGAACTGGAACAAGGAATGCGTATAAAGATAAAAATTTAACCTCTGATTTTAAAGTTATCGCCTATTAATTAGTACAGAATGTTCTTCCAATATCGAAACTAAATGCCTGATTTCTTTCAAGTCGGATTAATTTACGTTGTGGAGTATTTATAATGAAAATAACAAGCTAATTGTCCTAAAATCCCCTTGATATTTATGGGAATTGATATTAAATTGTTGGTGAATGGAAAATTATATTACATATTTATTTAAAAGTTTTAATATCAGTAACGTACACGTTTAACCTGCACCACGGACCCTACTGAAGACATTTTTCGTGTATTTGTACCGAAAATTACAATGCCGTAGTAGAGGTGCACAGGAGAAAATGATGTTGGAATCGGCCAGGGCCCGTGTTGAAAAACCATTTGTCTCGTGTAATTTCGGAAAACTCTGGAAAGCAAAAATCAAGATCGCCGGAGCCCGGGCTGTAACCCGGCTCCTCCCGAATGCAATGCGAGTGTTTTACTACTATTTCATATCGATAGATTAAATTTTAAAAAATAGCCCTAGCAATCACGAGCCTACATAGATCGAGAACTGTAATCTTAGGCAACTCGCAAAATTTGCGAGTTAATAGTTTATAACATTTCTGCGATGATTTCTCCAAGTAATAGTGACGTAATCAGAGGTGCGCCCAACCATTCCCCCACTCCACCTTCACCAAACCAGAAATCCCATTTTATGTACGCAATGATGTTTTAAAAAAATATCGAATCAAGAATAAAATCATTATTATGTATTTATGAAGACATAAAGTAAGATTCTGGAGGTTTTGAAAATTCAATTTTACTCTAATATCACGGTAATTTAAATTTTAGTACATTTCTGCATTACTGTTTGATATTGTTTATTTTTATTTATATGCTGCAGAATTTAAGTACATAAAATAACGTAAAAATGTGTCGCTGTCATTGTAATTAAATAAATATTAATTAAATGAATTAGGCCTAACTGTTATACTTTTAATGTAATACTCATTATTTAAAAAATATATATTAAAATGCTTAAAATGAGGTAAAATGTAGCAGCACCAGAATGAAAATAAGAAAAAATGGTAGATCGCCAAGAAAAACCATCGGTCAATGGCATTGTCCGCCATTATTCTCACAAGCTTCGAATCGAACTCAGGTTGCCTCGGTGGAAAACTAGTGCCCTAACCGCTACGCTAATCGAGTTATTCTAGTGACGGATAGAATAAACCTGGTTACGTAACCGAGTAACCCAGTCCAATCTATCTTAGATACCTGATTGGTAACAACCCCTTATTTTAGCGAAAATATTTCTGTTCTGAGTTGCTTTAATGCCTTACGTGCACATTTAGGCCCGTTCTACAGTGATACGCAAGCGCATACGTATACGCAAACGCAAGACACTCAGCGTGTCTTCTACAACAGGACGCAAGCGGACACGGATACGCATCCGGAAACGCAAGAGAGTTGGTCAACTCCGAACTCTTACGTATCCGTGCTTGCGTTTAGCCAATAGCAATCGAGCATTTCATATTTCGCCACCATTTTTGTTTACAAACCTTTTACACGTTGAGTTTTGGCGGTTAACAATTAAAGACGCTTTCGTGCACTGTATTTACAATTATTATTTGTGACTAAAATACTACGGAACACTTTTCGTGAAGTACCATTTGAATAATAAAACATACGAAAAAAAATTTGCGTCGTAAAATATTGTTGGTTAATTACTACGTTAAAATTATGCGGCTGTTAACATTTATATTTCCAAAGAAGATACGTACAAACCTTGCAATAATATTTATAACATACTTAACTACAAATAAAAGTGAAACAAATTTTTCTAATGTCGGAAATTTACATGAGAAATACCTTCTTTTTCATTTCATAGGTTGCAAGTTCGTACGTTTACGAATGCGTTTTCATGCATTGTAGAATAGAAAACGTATTTCACTCCGTGTACTCGTTTCGTTTGCGTGTTACGTATCCGCTTTCTTACGCTTCCGTTTCAATGTAGAACGGGCCTTACAGTAATGATCCATAGTTGCTGGCAAAGTATCTTTGTGGAAAGGCGTTTCTCATTTGATCGTACCAATAAGAAAATAAGGTTACTGCGATATCACACGTCTTTGATTTGAAGTAAAACGGTAAGACACGTGAGATTAAAAAAAATTCCAATCAGTGACCACGAAGCTGAGCTGCAGATGTACACATAATACAATGAAATTAACAGGTGCGGAAATATTTTCACCAATATAAAATGTGTCCCTCTTAATGGGTGCAAGTAGGTCATGGTTTGTTGGTGTTACGGCATGTGTTGCAACTGCACAGACAACTGGTTCATAGTATGCGAGCATAATTAAAGAAATTTCCAGTTTAACTTAAATCAGGGCCATAGTCGGGACAGTAACTAGCTCAGTAAGCTATTGAGATATCACTTTCGGTCGAAATACGTTTTCTGCGCTGAAGTGAGGAAAATATTGCTACAGGAATAAAAAAAACAGGGGGGAAATGATCAAGTATTTTCGTGTGTATTTGAGAATGAAATTATACTTATTTGTGTGTTAATGTTCAGAGTGCTGAAAATAAACCAGTCTAAAATATATTATATTAATGTCAGCCTCACCGACACGATTAATGTCATTGCGGTGGCATGCATGTATGCTCAAACAGTGATTAGCCACAGCGAATTTAATATTACGTGTAAATCCGTATTCTTTCGTTGGCCTGGCCTACGGAGTAGGCAGCACTCTTAAGTTGGCTGCCTGGGTGAACGAATTTTGCGCGTTCGAGGGCTATAATTGCGGGATTGGTAAGGACGACACAGCACATGCAATGCGCCTTCCACCTAGCCACAAGAGGCCCGTATTATACACAATTCTGAGTTGTTTGTCCACTGCTTGCCCTCTTGTAAGTAGCAATCTACACACTTTACAGAGTCCAAGACTGGTTATTATTTTACCATTAAGTTCGTGACCCTGCAGGGCGTGCCAGATAAACCATGGTCTAAACACAGCAGTCACTAAACTGGCGCGCAGTCTCTGACAACCCGCTTCTATGGTTAATTATAATTATATGAGACAATCAGTGGTAACCCTGTCATTTTATGACGTAATATTACAAACAAATGTGTATTATACAATTGTATACCTTTTATAAGATTTTGCGTCAAGATTTCCATACCTAAAAAAACCACAAAAACACCAATTTTCTTCGTTTTCGGTAACGTAAAAATTAAATTAAGACATACATGGAGGATTCGAAATGGGTATACACACCTGTAACGTCTTTCGAATGCTATTCCTAAGCAGGTATAACTTACGCACGCTGAGCAGTTTTCGAAGTAACTTGTAACGGCCGCAGCTTTGCGCGCCGCTTGGCGGTCTGGGAAGGCGGTCACCTTAAGAGGAGGACAGAGAACAGCAGTGACGTTAACAGTGTAAAAAATCACGTGACCTGACCGTTAACTATAATTACTGGTAACATACATAATGGAGCTGCGGAAGATATAGCGCTTGAAGAAGTTCAAACACACCACCTCTGGTGTTACGGCGGCCGCCTACCCCACGCTTCAAATGCGCTGCAATGTGTTCGTAAACAGGTTTTTTTTTCTACGAAAATATTCCATGTTAACCATTGTGCCAACGCGCGAAAAGAAAACAAACTTCAGACAAGGTCGGAACCTCGTTGAAAAAAACGCCATGCTCATAAAAAAACACTGTTTCTAAGCCCTCCAACATGGCTAAAAACGGCCTTTTCAGACTTCCGTACTTCAACCGGATGTACGTGAAACTCAGATTGCGACCTGCACTGAACTTAGTTGCAGACTTTCCACCAATAAAATTATATGGTCACCGCTTAATGTCCCATAGTAAAAACCGTTCTGCGGAAACCTTGTACGCTAGTTCAGCGCTTGGCTCTATGAGGCGACGCGGCATTTGATGCGCGCTTCAAGGTCGACCTTACTGCTTCGTCGCTTTTGAGCCTCTCAAGCGCGGGTAGGCGGCGCCCTTAACATCTCCTTCAGATCATTATAACATCAGTGAACTGTGAATTACTCCACGTTGATAATACATGCATTACTACTGCTGACTAATTAGCTCCTGCCGTCAGGACAAATCACCACTAATCATCTTGTGGGGCCGTGGTTGGCACAATGGCTACAGCACTCACATCTCACTAAGGCGATCCCCGTCGGGGTCTGTCCCCGTATTTTCGCAAGTGGGAATCGTGCCGGCCGATGGTCGTTGAGCGGCATTACAGCTCTGCTTCGTACCTACCTCATTCACCCGAATTTTGTGAAAACATTTCATCACTGGCTGCATTTCAAAATACTTTGCTCCTAAGTCCACTTCGAACAGTTATATAAAAATATACTTTGCTTCAGCTACAAAATATTTTGTTGGTATTCTCCCTGTCAAATATTTTTTTGTGCTTGCCACAAAAACATTTTGTTGACACCATTAAAATACTTAAATACTGTGGTCACCAACAAACTGTTACCTGTTCACTACAAAATAATTTGGTAGGGAAAACTTCCTACCAAATTTTTCTTTAAGTGTACAGCTCTTAACAAGTCTGGGAGAAGGGAGGGTGTCTGCTTCCGAATTGCAGACGAGTGTCACAGTAACCTAGTTCTGGTTGGCCCTGATCTTTCTTTAAGCCGCGTACACACTTGCGAGCCGAGCGGTTCGCGAACTGCTCGTGAGAAGCATGCTCGCCAGTTTGTACACTGTCCCGAGCGACATACGAGCGCCTTACGAACCACTCGCGAACCGCTCGCGACGATCCGAAGGAAGTCGGTTTTTTCGACGAACACAAAGGGATTCGCAGCGCTAGTTTGGATGTTTGGATGCATGTTCGTGTGTTTAGACAATTCTCGCGAACCTTCCTTGCCATCAGTAGACTATCATCCGCTCGTTGTAAGTTGTTTGTTGGTTCGGCTGTCCAGTGGATCGCTGGAGGTTCTTTGAAACTAATTTTACCGCGAACACGTCGCGAGCGGCTCACGAGCTATTCGCGAACCGCTCGGCTCGCAAGTGTGTGCGCGCCCTTATAGTGGCACGCGACCAAAAATCAGAGGAAAGTTGTTGAAATACAAGTAGGCAAGTGAAATGTATCTTCAGCAACTATCGTCGTGCGAAATGCGAGTGTCCCTGCGTGTAACCACTCACGAACGCTGACAAACTTCGTTTAAATCCAGTTCCTGTCTTTGTGTAAGTTTGCGTGGGTGTCGCCGTCTCTAATGACCTCGCTGTCGACGGGGTGTAAAAACTCATTATAAAGCCGCGAAAAGGACTTTGCAACAATCGGCTGCAATGCCTTACGTACACGTCTGAAGCTCTGCTTAACGCAGTGATCGGGTGTCATAACTTGCACTTGTCTATGGGTTTCACTGACAAATCACAAACATATAGTGTCATAGTCACCTTATTCTGATTGGTGCAGTCAGTTGAGAGACGTGCCTGAACAAATACACGCTGCCAGTAACAATGAAGCAGAGCTAAGGACCTTCCCTAGTTAATAAATTAGCACACTTTAAAAATGTTTTATTTGATCTGATTCCCCAAAGACTTATATACCTTCAAAAACTGTTTTGAAGCAAAGACAAAAGTCGTATCTTAGTTACTAAGAGCCGAAGTTTTGGTACTGGAATATTAGCAAGGTTATAAGAAAAAGGCTTTAAGTGAAATAGTATAAGATCAGTTTAATACATGTTATTCTGTTAAACAAATAATTTATTTATACTGATCTAGTTGCATCAATTGTGAATGCATTTCTGTAATAAATTCCTTACTACTTATATTTTAGTGAGGAAAAAGACTAAATGCGAAGGTTTTTTTATCCCTTGTTAATGCAGCCGCCCCTGTTTCTCTTCTACATTCACAGATACTCCCCCTCCAGTCATTGTCACCATTTGGTTTCCACCCCTCAGTTGCTTTCTGAGACAAGAACATGCCCAGCTACCGCTCAAAGTGTACGTCCGTAGGCCGGTAGCTCAGATTGCAATTATGTAGGGTTGCTCCTTTAGAGGGCGTGGTAGATAATTCAACGCTAAAAGCATTAATCTATAACTGTAGGTTTCCTGAAGCCAATTTGCGAAAATTAAAACAATAGCAATCCTAGGCAATAGTTTAGCTAACGTTTTAAACAAAATCGTTTCCAGTGTTACGAACTTCTGAGGCAATATCTCTAACGCCAGAACCTCGTGCATTTAACTGCGGCGCAAGAGATCACGCGTAATGAAAGAGTAATTCTGGATAAATATTTACTCATAATGTTGGCAGATGCCATTATCTAGGATTGTCATTGAGCATTTTATCCATATTGGCTTAAAAAAAAGTGTATAAATCAATTGTTATTTTCAGCGTTTATTTATCTACCACGCACTCTTAAGGGTGTTCAAGTGCGA
This sequence comes from Medauroidea extradentata, assembly GCA_003012365.1. Taxonomy (NCBI): domain Eukaryota; kingdom Metazoa; phylum Arthropoda; class Insecta; order Phasmatodea; family Phasmatidae; genus Medauroidea; species Medauroidea extradentata. Next base: position 10,919 of record PNEQ01001696.1, on the reverse strand, counting down.
TAAAATCATTATTATATATGTACAACATGAAATAGTACTAGTTTTGTAGACGATACTTGTGGGTGCAATTTCCTCGTACAAAACAATTGTAGGTGGCATAGTTCTCTCATAAAGGTGCGTCGAAGTCATAATGTGCATGTTCTGATGCCATTCAAATAGTGAAAACCAGTTGAATTATGTAAGGTAAATAATTCACAGTAAAGTAACGTGCCATGGGTTACGTAATAAAACATTAAGAAACACCCCGCGAACTATTTTTATATTTTTAAAACAATTTAAATTTTTGTAAATTTTTCTGTACTTGTGATTTAAAAAAACTCAAAATAGCCTATGGCATTGTGGGTTTTTAAATGGTTTATTGCATATCATGGGGTGTAAGTTCACAGTGAATCATTTCATTTAAGTAGGTTGATTGGTTTTCGCTATTTGCATGGCAGGATAACAAGCAAATTTTGACTTTGACTCATCGTTATGAGAAAACTATGAGAGCTAAAATTGTTTTGTAGGAGGAAACTACACTCACAAGAATCGCCTACAAAACTAACGATATTTCATAAAACATATAAAATTATTATTTTATCACACTTGAACACCCTTAACGTCATGAGCCATCATTCTACTGCTTTCAAGATAATTATTTTTTATTCCTTAACAAGAACATATATCGAATAATTGTTGCACTGTTTTGTTAAAAATTATTTTTTACTGTGTAAGCTAATTATTCCGAGAGCAAAATGTATATAGATTTGGCTAATTAGTTCATTAACGTGAATTTCCTGAATTACATAATTAGCTGAAACCATTATGTATTTTGCGTAGAAAATATTAGTCAACAAGGTATACACAGTTTTTAACAAAACAGTACAACAGTTTTGTGATATCTGCTCTCGTTTAGGATTTAAAAATTAATTATTGTAAAAGCAGTAGAATTGGTTGATCGTGGCGTTAATAAAATGTATGCAAAAATCTTCTCGCGACAGAATCGTGGCTGTGCGCAGTTACGACCTCACCCGTAGTCGCCTCGACGCAGCAGGCCGGGCGGTGGATGGTAGCCTCCCGGTCCCACGGGGTAGTCGAGGCGGTCGATGGTCGGCGTCGTGGGGCTGACGACGCGCTGGAACAATCCTGGCAGAAAGGACATGCCGGCCCACACCGCTGCTCGTTGCGTCGTCTCCCGGGGTAGAATGACACGTCGCCAACACCTCTTAGTTGACGCCTCCGCGACCATCGACCACGACGGAACCTCCCTCTGACGTCTCGCACTTCCGGTCTTCTTCACGCCGCGGCGCGGGGCCAACACCCTCTCCGACCAGCGGCCGTGACACTGCGCTCACCGTCATCTTCAGACATCTTGGTTCAGGTGGCTGCCTGTCGAGGAGCAGAGATTCGACCGTCACATGTTTATTCAAAAACTCGTCGTGCGTGCGTAATATCTGATTAGTAGAGATAGCTGATTAGACTCCAAGTAACTATAGGCTCGTTCGACGTCTTCTGCTGGCCGATATTGTCGTGACTTGCCGCGGAGAATGCTTACACGGCATACAGGCCAATCTCTGTAAAGACGTAATACACGTAAATGACAACACGTAAAAGTTCGTGGCCAATTGAATAGTAGATTATGATCTGTTATGTATAGGAAAGTGAAGTTTATTCTGCTACCAATTGATAACGCGAATTTTGCATGTGTCTACTTATTAGGAGTAGGTAGGGACCGGTGGTTTTCGAGAAAAGATTTTTGCCCCAATTTTGTTTCATCGCCTCGCTTGCAAATCTGCAATTCTAATTCATGGTTATTGGCAACGTTTTTATGTGAAGATCCGTATCTCATCTCAGTAACGTTCCTGCAACATCACACGTCTTTGTTGCCCATAGAGTCCCAAGGCTCGTGAGAGTTAAAATATCTAAGTAATCACTGACAACGAAGCAGAACTGCAGATGTGCGCGTAAGGCAACGAAATAAAGTGGGACAAAATTCTTTTCGCGAAAAACATGGGTCCCTAGGAATAGGCAACATATAAAGAACGTTACATGGGCGTATAACTACTTCAGCTCCTGCATTTATCTCTAAAATTTGTTTTCCTGCTGCTGAAAATGGCGGATATTTGGTGTTGGTTGTGGCTCTTTTTAGCTAGAAATCTTGGCTCAGTATCTGTTAAAAGTATGAGCAGATACAATGCACTTTTATGTGTAATACAGCGTCACAAAACGACACGGTCGCTACTGAATGTCTCATAGAGGCGAGTTGTCTCAAGAATACTGCACGCCAGTACAATGACTTGCGCTTAGGCTGCTTGCGAACCGAACCAGTCTTTACAAGTCAATGCAGGCCCGTCAAGTGCCTAACAGTCACGTCAAGTCAAGGCAAGAGGTGTGGTCCTCAGCGCTCCGCACTTCCAGCCTTAAAACACACAAACTTTGCCTAAGTGCACACAGACAAAAAAATTCTTCATGAAATTACTTGAAGTATACTGCCAAAACTAAAACCCTTCTGGTTTGTAAGATAAAATTTTAGTACCCCTTAAGTACAGGATGTTACAAAAAGGTACGGCCAAACTTTCAGGAAACTTTCCACGCACACAAAGAAAGAAAATATGTGATATGGACATATGTTCGGAAACGCTTAGTTACCATGGTAGAGCTCAATTCCTTCAATCTCGTTAAATGTCATCGTTAAAAAAAACATTTCGTCCAGACACTGTTCCAATTATCTAATGGAATGTTTCGTTAGAATGTACGTTACTTCCTAGGATGTTCAAAATGACTTCCGTGAGCGAGGATACATGCATCGACACTCCGCCGCATGGAATCCCTGATGCGCTGATGTATCCCTGGATATGGCGTATTATATCAAGTGGCCGACCTGGCGGTGAACCTAGGAAATATAGTACATTGTAAAGAACCAATCCATTGGGTATTTGGGACGTTTTCTGTACGAAGTGTTATTTACGATGACATTTAATGAGCTGTAAGGAATTGAGCTCTACCATGGTAACTAAGCGTTTCCGGGCATATGCCCATATCACATATTTTCTTTCTTTGTGTGTGTGGAATGTTTCCTGAAAGTTTGGCCGTACCTTTTTGTAACATCCTGTATAATGTAAATGAAAACCTTAAAAAATGTGAGCCAATAAATATTTTTAAACGTTCCACCTCAGTCATATTTGTTTAAAATGCCGTTGCTAGCGGATGTTTCAGAGTCGCAGAAAACCCAGAAATAAGAAGAAGAAAATAACCACGGAAACCAGAAACTGTTGTAGTCGACAAACATACAAGTAATTCCGAAAAAAATAATATTGTTCGGTATATGACGGAAACGACAGAACGAAAGGAAAGTCAAAACAGACCAAAACAAAAGAAGGTGATTGAAAATAGCTACAATGGCGGACAAAGACAACGAACACGTCACAAATGAACACAGTGACAGAAATGGTTGTAGACTAGACAACACAACGTTGGGTAGACCTCAAGTTTCCGTGCGAAATCACAATCAAAAATCATAAAAGCACAGCGGTTATGACCAAAGAAGCTACATATAGTAGACACTGGCCAATGGAAGGTTTGTAACGGATAAGAAGAATTTGTGGCTGTCTGGGTCATTCCTAAAGCAATTTGAACAAATGTTAGGTGAAATCTTATTTTGCAATGACAGTTGAAAACACCGACAAATGCCACAATATAAAACATAATTTATTGTAATACGTTTCTTTATATACAAATTTATATTTCTTCTCCTGCTGCATTCTTGTACACTGTCTCCTCTATATTTGAGGTTGCCATCATAACTGGAATTAGATAAACGAATCCTTAATCGAATATTGCCGAAGTTTCCCACCTCCATCGGACAATTTACCAACAAAAACTAAACGTTGTAAAGAAATAAAATGAAATTATGAATTTATGATTACGCATATCATTGAAATATAGCTCGTTTAATTCAGTACATTAAACATTAAATGTAATACTAAATTATATTACGAACACGGTGATTCTGAATGTCTTTCTTCCTTGTTCACGACGCGTATTCTGACGTTGGTACTATGCAGGGGTAAGAAAAAGAAGAATTGTACCCTACTTCGTGTGTCTTCGGCAGAAATAAGGTTCTCATAGTTTAACACGAGCACGGCCGTAGAAATACAGGTCTGGACACTCGTCTGGAAAATTGACAGTTTTGTTGTTTGGCTGCAGTTCACCAAGTTACCGAGAGTGTTGTGCGTCTTTGGCGCTGCAATCAGGGTGGTCGGGCTTAAATTCCGCCCACTTCCCTCCCACTATTTTCCCAGTGTTTACATTATAAAGATGAACAATTTATCAAAACGTTTTTTTATCAATTTATGAAATACTTCTTTCGCTCACAATCCTAAAGCATGGCTCCAGCAGTCTTTATTTACTTTATAATGTAAACATCGGAAAAAAGTGGGCGGACTTTGAGCCCGACCACCCCGATTGCAGCGCCAAAGACTCACAACATTCTCGGTAACTTGGTGACTTGCGTCCAGACCTGTACTTCTACGACCGTGAATATGAGCATGTTCCTTGCGTCCGCCATATTATAATCTGAAGACAGTTTCTTTTCCTCGTAATAGTTGTGTAGTGGACACCAAGCACGAGAGAACAACTAAAGAGAATGTATATTGGCCGCAGTTTAAAGTATTCGTAATAGTATAACGTTCTAACGACAATAACATTCAAAATGTCACAACTGTAAACATAATCAGCTGATCTAAATTAAAAACAGACGCCGCCATATTGCGAACTGAAATGCAGTTCCATCTCGGCGTTACTGCAGCTTGCGTATGCTAGATCTGCACATTTATCTAATCTCTGCTGTCAACAGCCCTCGGGCACGTGAGTCAATAAATCAAGAAACTTAGAGGTCAGTAGGTATGCGAACAACCTAAGTTTCTATGTTTGCTGATATGTTTTAATCTTGTGAATCCAACTATGAACTATAAGCTCAATGTTTCGAGTTTGGCAAGGGACAATTTCCACTCTAGTTGCACTGGTGTCGGTTTACAGAGCGTTCGTTGTTAATTTAAAAGCGCTTCACAATATTACTACAACGCGCGTGGATGTTTTGCGAATAAAAAATTTATAAATCTAAAATGATTGTTTTTTTCTTCAGTAAACAGTTTTGTATCAATTATAATTATACCTAAGTTATCATTAACTTCACTACATTCTCTTATTTTATAAGAACACTTAACGACTCCAGTGCAACTAGCGAGACGTGAATTTTCCATTCCCCAAGTCGTTGAAATTATATCGAATTATCTTCCTAACCAGAGACGTAGCCAGTGGAGGGGGTATCCATGGGGTCCAATTACCCCTTTACTTAACGGAAACTAATTGAATAGCCCCTTTTTGCACCTTGAAATCCAAATTTCCACTGAGAATGGCCACAGGACCCAACGCTTTAATTGTGGAGGGGGAGGGGGTGAAACAGTGTTACACTAATCCTGGCTTCGGCCCTGTTCTAATCTGTAGTGGATCTAACGTTAATCCACCTTAAGTCAATTATTGTGTATTTACTTTGCATTCCGTTGTTTCCATGGTTTCCCAAGGGCTTTTTACGTCAATATACGTAGTACGTGGAGTTTTTAGCTGTCGTGCATAAAATAATTTGTAATTTTATTTAAATTTCCACGGGAAAATAATTCAAAATTTAATTGCATATACCTCAAGCTTATTAGTAGTATCCGGTGATTTAATTGCCACATGATAGAGTCACATCACTACTTTCTAAAAATTTTAAAGGCACATAATATGATAATAAATTTAATGTTCGTTGTATCACTACATAAAATACATAGCATTCAACAATCCCCTTAACGCACTGCCTACCCCAGAGCTAGTACGTATATGGAATACCATGTCAAGTTATATTAGACGTGGCTCAGTAGCACTATCTTTCTAACCTGCATTTATACCACCGCTGACTTTTCTCGATGCGGCCCATATTGCTATATAATAATTTTGGCAGATTTTTTTATCAGTGACCTGAAAAATGTGAGAACATATGTCTTTTCAACCCCCATACCTCTTACGACTTTCCTCGTAAATACCACACAGGTAACACGGGATTGATCTATATCGGCAATAAAAAAACTGAATGTTCGTTTCCTGGCTCAGTGAATTTATAGTTAACTGCTCTCGTAGGGCGTGCAATAAAATACTGGTTTTTATTCTTTCAAGAAAATGAACGTCACATACTCTGGGTGCCTACTGCCGCCCGTCTTTGTTTTCAGTTCCACTATTCAGCAAAATTATTCACGACGAATGATATCATGGGGTGCCTACCGCTGCCCCTGATATCCGAAACAAATAGTTGAAATATTGGAGACCTTCGTTTTCCATCGACGTCCGCGGCCAAATGCCTCGACCCACTTTCTCTATCGCGGCTCTTCCTGTCTTGGTCTGCAAACCACCCTCCCAGTCCAGTGGTCACGAGGGGGTGCCTCCGGCCAATCAGTGTCGAGCATCCTACAAAACTCCGCCCTCAGAGAACAGATTCTGTCTCAATTCACCTCGCCTTCTTTTATTTTCAAATTGCATTTTTCACCTAAAATTACATAATTTAAGTAATCCCTAAAATTGCACGTTACACTCTCATGTACCTGAAACACTTGAAAACAGAAAATTTTCCTCTTCTGAGGGCAGAAAATAGTTTTTGTCCCAAAGCGATATCGAAAAATATGAACGAGCCCCACCGAATATAATATTTAACATGTAATTTCTTATCCTTGCTGTCGCCAGTGCTTCTAAGTAGGCGGAGCACTTAATATTCTACTATGCCCATAGTGTACAAAAAGACATATTGCTCATTAAAATCACTGTTTCTAAGTCCTCCAACATAGCTAAAACTGCTTTCTTCAGACCGCCGTATTACAAAATGTACTAACCATATGTATGCGAAACTCATAGACTCGTGCATTAAACTTTGCTACAGACTTTCCGTCAGTAAAATTGTATGATCACCGATTTGAAGTCCCATAGTAAAAATGGATTGGCGGGAATCTTGCACCCTAGTTCAGCCCTTGGCTCGTTGAGGCGACGTGGCATTTGATGCGCCCTTCAAGGTAGCTCTTATAGCTCCGTCACTTCTGAGTTTCTAAGGCGCAGGTAGACGGCGCTCTGAACGCGTGAGTTCCCACGCAGTTTCTTAGTTCGCCTGGGCGTATGTGAAGCCTGGTGCCCGTCTCAGTGACACGTTAGATTGACACCGTTGTAGACGCGAGGTACCGGTTAACAAGGCTCTTGGACTGAGCAGTTATCGTCACGCTCAAGACTACGGCACTCGTGACACGAGAGAACGTGTGTAGGATCTATCGGCCTCTAGACTGAGCCTGTGGTCCGCTTTCCCCAACTCCGGCTTAAGAGTTAGTGCACCTGGTGCGTGAAAAGTGATGTAGCATGGTACGGAAAGTATATTTTATTGTATAACCTAACTATTACAAATATTTCCAATGAATTTATCTACGAAAAGAAGACACACTTCAAACTGTGTTCCTATGATTTTAAATATGCCGTCCGCTAGTTAACAACAAGATTTCCAAGCTCCTCGAAAGTGCTAAAAATTACTTCTTCACGTTGCTGTAGCTGAGAAAATATCAACCGTAATTGGGAAACCAAATCATAGGAACCTGCATTGGACTTTACCGCAGGCTTTCCACAAATAAAATAACAGGGTTATCTCTTGAAGTCCCGTTGATAATTGGTTTCAACGAAAACACTGTACGCTAGTTTAGTCCTTCGCGCCTAGAGGCGATGCGGTGTTTGACAGACGTGTTATAATCGACTTATTGCCTTCTACATTTCCGTGCCTCGAAATCTGAAGGGCATTTGCATAAAATAGGGTTAGTTTTGTAAACATTATTTGAGAGTACATTTCCCTCTAGCGAAAAAAAAATTCCCTCAGCCAGCTTTTCCCATAATGGCATTTCAAAGTAAAAATTTGCATATTTTTACTTCATACAAACCTTGAGAACCAGTCAACATAATGAAATAAAAAAATCACATAAAATCTACATGTCAAGGTCTACGTCTTGAAGTATATAGAAACCCGTTACAAACTAATTTTGTATTTAACACAAATTCCTTAAAGTAACGAAAAATTAACAAATTTGAGAATTTTTTTTAAATACCAAATTTTTTTTAGTGAGATTTTTTTTACATAATTCAAGCAGTAGCTCGGTGCATGTAGTTGCTATGTGAAATATTTCGTTTCATTGTGTTAATTGGTTTTCAAGTTATGTATAAAGTAAAAATATGCAAATTTTGACTTTGAATTGCCGTTATGGAAAAACTGGCAGAGCTAATTTTTTTTGTAAGAGGAGATGTTGTCCCAAGTGACGTCAATTAAAAATATCACTATTGCATACGAATATAAAATGGTAATTTTCCCCATATGAACAATCTTAACTAGGTAAGGTAGGTGGGTTTTAGTCTCGTTGACAGCGAGCTCATTATAGACTGTGACAAACAACTTGGTACAATAACAGCAGCTGAGAGAGGAGTCGGCCATGGCCTTTGCTAAGGAACCATCCTAGCATTCGACTGGAGTTCATTCTTAAAACAATGGAAACCGAATTCAGGATAGCCTGAGCCGGGGATCGAACCCGAATTCTCTCGAATGCGAGTCGAACGTGTTGCCATTGCGCCACCTCGCTCGGTCCGCCTTAATAAGATCTTCTCCCGAAATATTTTGAAAATCAACCCGCAAGACGAGTGTTTCAGTGCGAATGTCAAAACAATGTCGCAATCACATAGGCCTGACAGAGGCCACATGACAGGCGCGATGCGACACTGAAAATTCTCATTATTGCGAACACTAGTTTGGCTGCGGCGCGACAAATGCTAAAAAGATATTTGTAAATAGTCAATTGCCACTGCACACTTACCTCTACTACGACAGCCACAGATGTTTACAGCGTATAAAATCTCTCTTTCCCCCCCCCCCCCCAAAAAAAAAACTCATCAATCCCCGGCCACAGTTGTCTGTATTTTTAAATACCTACTGGCAAATTGTAGAAAGAAACGCACAATTGCACGTTTGCGTAACGTGGTTATTATTTAACTATGTTAATCAACAATAATTTCTCTTACGCAACTTACTACCAACTTACGAGTTTGAGCAACATTTGGGCGCAAAATTAAATTTCGACCCGAATAAAATCGTTAAAATTTATATTATGAAATCACGTCCGCCATTTTTGGCGCGCGGACGTCACAGAAGCATCGGTGCTAATTTGCAGACATTTTTTGTTTTAACTGTCGCAGTGTTCGCGTCGCTTCTGTCGTGCTATGAATTTCCTGCATAAAAAACTGAAAAAGTCATACACAAAGAAGATTATTTAATTGTATAAATTAAATAATTCAAGTACTCTACACAGTATTTATCTAGTACAGTCAGTAGTTAATTAAATCTCCTTTGTCTTTCAAGTCCACTCTTTTTTTACTGCTATTCATGTCTTTAGAATTTGGGGCACAGGCGCTTTTGCGGTGCGGACCCTTAGGCTGCGTTTAAATGTGACCCTGCTCACCAACCGAATAAATCTTCATTATCAGAGAGAGAGAGAGAGAGAGAGAGATAGTGTGTGCGTGTGTATGTGTGTTGGTGTGTGTGTGATGTTAGTGTGTAGGATGTTCAGAAACAACCGCATAATAAGCACACCGTGTGAATCCTAAGCAAAATTGGAGACGAAAATAGTACTATCGACAAAATGTTGTACGTTGACCTTTTACATGTGCAATACGGCAACATAGCACTGTAATTAGTCTCCTCTTGAGCTCCACAGATATCTTACTTATCTTACTGCTATTGTTCTGACCATCATATTATAGGCACAGGTTCAAATTACGAGTAGACCAAACATGATTCTACGTTTACTCGTCGTAACATACATTATATAATACCTAGCCGTGGAGACCAAGAGGGGACTTTCTCCGTGCAGTGTTGCCACATTTTGCACGTGAAATGTCGTACAACATTTTGTAACTTACGTTGTCGTCTTTAAAATTTAGCCAGGATTCGTGGGGTGTGGTTATGCTGCGGTTGTTTGTTGACATCCTCTCTCTCTCTCTCTCTCTCTCTCTCTCTCTCTCTCTCTATATATATATATATATATATATATATATAGTGAGAGAGAGAGTCCACACGTTTTACTGATTTGGCTAAAATATCAATAATTTAATATGGTATTTTAAAAAGTCATCATTAACTTCATCAATTGATGAGTCTTTTTGTCGCCTTCCGTCTCCATCAAACTTAGCCAAGCGATCTCTTATCTCGTCGTTGGCCTTCGTAAACATATTTTGCCTCTTGGCTAACATTGTTTTAGTAATTATTGTTATGATCTTTGAAAGAACTGTGCAATGGGAGTGCATGACTGGATTTGTTTGTATGGACATACTCCTTTGCGAAATAAATGACTGTCACAAGAAAACTAAAAGTAAAAATAAGACAAGAAAACATAAATAAGCAGAGTATGCTTTAGTCATCAGGATACATACACAACACGAAATTCCAAAACTGGAATCTGGTCAGATAAAACAAGGACCAAAACAGAAAATGAAAGAAATAACAAAAATATAAAAACCTAAGTTGACATGCGACACAACGATGAGACGAAACAAAAACACAAACAGAAATACAGCAAACGACACAACGATGAGACTAAGCAAAACACAAAGTTATCGGACACAAACAGATAAAACAACAAATAACACAAACGATGAGACGAAATAAAACACAGTAGTTTTCCAAACAGTCAGTATGAACGACGTTTCGGGAACTGGAATCTGTTCCCGTCATCAGGTAGACACACAGGGTTCAAGAACACGAGTGCGACTGATGAGGAGACTCCGCCGCCGAATTCTCATATGCCATCAGATGGCCGTGCAGTCACGAGACCGGGAACCTG
>PNEQ01001695.1:3545-14204 GCA_003012365.1 Medauroidea extradentata | reverse complement strand
GCCGAAATTTTGTCCTATCGGTTCGTACGGACAACTCGGTCGTACAGACATATTTTAGGGAACCGTGAGTGTCCGTAGAATCGGGGTTCGACCTAGACTGTTTCTTGAAAAGCACTGCTAAGGCTAGACCTGTCAGTCTTCACACACGGCCCACCAACTGTGGTGTTTTTTCTTGTTCTTTTTCCTTCTGTCAAAACAGATTAAATCCAAATGAAATAAAAAAGTCTCTAACCACCCGCTCCACTCGGGCGCAGTGTACAATACTCTTCTAAGAGTGCAACTGCCAGCCCATTAGACTTATTGACACAGGAGACAGTAATGTATCCGCTCCTGCCCTGTCCTTGCTGCTTGTCTCTAAAAGTTCAATGTTCAGGCAGCAAACTTTGAGCAGTAGCAAGCTAAGCAGATATAAGTGCATGTAGAGTGTGGGAGCGAAAGTGAGAAGAGATAGGACAGTGACTGAGTCATCACATGGCTTGCTTTGCTTCACAGAACAGCCTCTCTTTGTTGTTGTGCGTGCATGCGACACGACTCACCAGGCGTGCGCTGTTAAGTGTATTCTAGCAGTCGTTTTTGAAACACTTTCATCTTTTTATACAGCTGTGGCTTAATGATTTACTGCAACCACTTATATTATTGCTTTATTATAGTGAACTTATTTTTGAATAAAATTTCCCTCTTGCAATATGTTAAATTTTTAAATTTAATCTTTTAAAATATTAAAACTGAAAATTTTTTCTTTTAGGGATTGAGAATACTGTCGTAGTTACGTTTGTAGTCGTAGTAGCAGAAGGTGTAGTAGCCGAAGTCGTAGTTGCGGGGTTCGACTGTATTACAATTATTATATTCATTCTCTCAAAATTGTTGGAAGTAGTCGAAAAAAAAATTTCATATTTCAACACTAGTCCGAATAAAAAATGGGAGTTCAACAAGAGTGAATGAAAACCTGTGTAATAAAAACTCCACGAAATCTAATTTTTTGCAGTTTGTAATAACATATGTTTGCAAGTGTCCGAAATTTTTATTTAGAATGTTTATCCTTATAATAAAATCCCCTTACAACCATCATGACTTGTTCTACCAGGGTACTTCAGAGTACTTATGTTTGACTTCATGAAGAATGCCTTTAAGCAATACCATGTCACTAACTACCGAGTTTCAGAACAGCCATTGACCAGGAAGCCCACATGCTGAACTATGTTGTGGTTGGCTAGGTGTCGCTGGAAGCACATACCTGGCCATTGAACATGTAGGCGGAACAATGCTCAAAGACAGGACTGCTCTTGAACAACACCATGTTGATGAACGTGATGAGAATCGACGGGGCGCAGTACGGACTGGTGGCAACCGCTATACACACATATGTACACGTACATTACACCATACTGCTTCGACAAGAGACAAATATCTTTACTAATAAATACATACAACCCGTTTCATGTAAGAACTCCTTTTTGACAGCTGTGTTCACATTTCATTTACAGCAGTGGTCATGAAATAAGCAGTGTTTTCCTTTCCCATAAACAATTTTTGCAGAAATAAAATGATCTGTATCTTGAACTGTGCAGTGCATCAAAATTAAAAGTACTGTTCTGTAGAAATTTGTACAAATTAAAATTTTCAATAACTGCCAAAAAATTAAATTCTTATATGAGACAGATTATACAGTATTACCATTTCTAACTCTCTATGGTTTGCAGAAATGTTGTTTCAAAACAACAATGCTGCATAAACGAGCTCTTGAATACTAATAATTCTCAACTTTTTTGCAGATTACTCAACACTGCACAAACTGTAACCACTTATGTGGTATGTAATGGACACTGAAGGCAACAACATTATGTAATACACATGATAGTTAAAATAACCCAATATAACTTAAAAGTACTTTACATATATTAAACTTATAAAATGTATTTTATCATGCATGAATAAACATCTGTACAACTGCAAAGTAAATAATGAAAATTACGAATACAGTTTCAAATTATCAAGTTGTTACATCTACAAGAAACCATAAAGATAAGGCATCCGGTCACTAACAGTGCAAGTATAAAAACCAACTATCACAAGTAAGTTGTGTGGGCATTCAACAGACTAAATTGACAATTTTCACAGACTGAATGAGGCCTACGTCACTTCCTTATAACTAATTCATGCAGGGCTATGTTAGCATAGGTGTTTGTACAGTTTATACAGAGATGGGCTGAAGTGTAACTGACTTGTCAAAAATTTCCGGGGGGGGGGGGGGATCTGAATATGAAAACAGTGAAATGCCAAACACGTAACATAAAAATAAAATATTCCACATTCCAGTCTTTTTGAGAACTTGTTTTCTCCACTCTTGCATGATAGAAACTTAAAGATTTTACATACTTCTTTTTGATTTTTGAAATGACGTTCATTGCGCCTTGCGAATATCGGTGTGGTAATATAGACGAAAACATGCATCTTGCACTAGATAAAGTCATAGGCCTTGTGAACTTGCAGATCACAAAATAATAAACAATCGGATGAAGATTCCTTTTCCAGAAATCTTTCGTCAATATTTTAATAATTTAGCTTAAGAGTTTGGGGGCTGGCATTTTATGAGTAGGCCTAATAGGAAAGAATTAATGAAACAATACAATCATTTGGATAAATAAATAAACCTCTGAAGATATAGGGGTAACTTTGAAGCTTATTACCAAATGCTGCAACACCAAAACGAGCCAAGAAATGAAATAGCAGGCAAGATTCCTGTTGGTCTATTTTTATTATGGAACTGTAAGCGGTAACCATATAATTTTATTGGTGGAAAGTCTGTCGCAAAATACGGGCACGTTTCTATCAGTTTCATGTTTATCTGGTTAGTACAGTACATGTTCAAGTGCAGCTGTCTGAAATGCCAGTTTTTAATCATGTTCGGGGGTTTGGAAACTGTGTTTTCAATGAGTGTGGTATTACCGTATATACTGTACCCAGGTACCACCCGCCCCCGTGTAAGATCCGCACCTTTTTTTTAGAATGATATTGTGGGGAAAAAAAAGTTTTACAGCAGATCTGCATGCAAAACAGTCTTTTTGTATCAGGAGTTAGTTTGCTTTTAAACAGTCACAAATCAAAGAATTACAAAGTGAAACGTATATTTTAGTCACTATATTTAACAACAAAGACAAACAGAAGGTGGGTTAGTGTGCTGCGAGGCAATGTAACGGGCAACAGATAAGATATCTGACGAGGCACGAGCGTGCGTGACCTTGCCAACTGCTTACTGTTTTCTCTCTCATTGTCTTGTACTGGGCAATGAACGATAAAGCACACCTTTTGGAAACTTCGCTGCCGCACGACGAAACGCACATCTCTCACCACTGGCCATTAGTAGCATGTCTATTTTTCCTCCAATCTGGTACACACGATTCGTCTGCATTGTATTTTCTTCCCGCAGCACAGTTACTGATCTCTTCCGCTTCACTGATAATCTTTAACTTTTCTGCATCTGTGAATGAACGCAACCTTTGAAAACTCATTTCAATACTTTCAGCCAGTACACGTGGGAAGCCACTCAGTACTTAACGGTATGCGCTTTGCTAAATCACATTCGAGATAGTTTGTGCGCAGCAAGCTATAACGTAGCAACGCCAAGAGCAGTGTGACCTAGACTGCTGGCTCTATTGCCCACCCCCACACTCCTACGATTCACTCCATACGCACATCCCATCTTCAACCACTTGCTCAGCCGCGCAGCTGACGTAATCATTCCTACATGGTTATCACAGCCGTTACATGAATTCATTACGGCATTTCACATAAAACAATACCTTGCAGTAGGATAAGGGTGCCAATTTGCACTACAGTCGATTACCGGTGTAGGTGCTTTTTGACAGTGTAAAAAAAGGCAGAAGTGCAGTTTGACCCACATACCACCCGCACCCCACTTTTACAAATTTATATTTTGGAAAAACGGTGCGTGTGGTACCTCAGTATATACGGTAAACCATGACATTTCGTCCGTATACAAAAAAAAAATTTTTGTACATTGGCACAATTGGTGCATGTGGCAAGAATGCACATGACCTAGGCAGGAGGAGAGGGGAGGGAAGAAGGTGGAGAGGCACTCACGGTTGTTAGGGGCATACGTAGTCCACTTGATGAACATAAGCAGCACCATGTAGAAGAAGAGGAAGACCAGGAAGATGATCTGCGGCACAAACTGCAGGACTATCTCATACTGACGCCGGAAATACCTGTACATACACATACAAGACTACAGATAGTCTAGTACCAATATCAACGTTCTGATACTTCCATACCAATGTCCCTATTTCTTTATCTATTTGCAGTACATGTACAACAATAATTCACGTCACCACATTTATTTTGCAAATTGCACATGTAATGGTTTTAAACACATTCTCACTGTACACAACTAAATGCAGATATTATTAGTAGTGCAAGCAAACATTTTGTTTCATCGGCTGTTTGTAAGTGATGAATTTTGTGTTAAATTGTGTATATTTACAGAAATCACTGCATTTGTGGTAAATATTGACATAAATCTTTAATAAAACTGTATTTATAATGTTCTTTTAATATGCATGAGTCTAGGCTGGCCATGGATTTTACTTTGGTTAATTTAAAATAAAAACTTCTGCTACTGGTTAGTAAATATGGTATGTAAATACGAAAACATTTGTGCATTACATTCTTTTGGATAAAAGTTTTACTGCCGTATACGGAAATGAACTATTTCCTGTCTTACTGTAACACATGAGTTTTGACTAGTAAACAAAACAATCGGCACAGTGTGTAACAGTCTGTGTCTGTAAGCCGTGAACAAATCTAAGTTTTGTACAAAAGACAGAAGCACAAGTACTCACATTTTAGTACTTGACAGATACACACACACAAATAGGATGCCACATAATCACTGAAGCGCGTATCGCCGACATTTCGTTGCGTAGAGCAGCTTCCTCGGGCGAAGAACATGGCTGACTGCGATGTGGCTGCAGATACACCTATGCTGATGCTACTAGCGGCCAATGGTTGAACTGATATGAGGTGGGAGATTTGAAAGCGTCAAGTAGAAGAGAATAATGAGGAGATAAGAGTGCAATGGTTGTGGGAAGCTGACTGACTGGGGATGTTATCTTATATTGAGACCTGGTGGTTGCCTGGATCTAGTGATATATTGATGAGCTAGTTCCCATTGTCTGAGTTCAGAGCTATTGCTTGTAGGTGGCAGGGCCCTCACCACTCTAGTGCTGTAGCAAGAGTCAGTCCTTGTTGTGGGTTGGTGTCTTTACCTGCTATGGCTTGTCTGGTGTCTGCTCTGTGCAGGATAAACCAGTTGCTGTCCATGCCATCAGCATCGGTAGCCACATAGCTGTCAGCCACATCGCAGTCAGCTATGTCTCTTCGCACGAGGAAGCTGCTTTACGCAACGAAACGTCGGCGATACGCGCTTCTGCGATTATGTGTCGCTCTATTTATGTGTGTGTATCTGTCAAGTACTAAAGCGTGAGTACTTGTGCTTCTGTCTTTTGTACATACTGATAGCCTAGCGGCCTCTTCCTTTCTTTGACAAACCTAAGATTATTTGCACCAAGGATAAACAAACCAAATTCAAACAATATAATTATAATCTGGCAATGCCTTAACAATGGTTTTGGGTTGCACACGTAACGTTTTGAGGTACCAATAAGGTCTAGATATTATGCACCTAAAGTGTTATTTTAATGTTTAGAAACATCAGCCTTAGGATATAACAAACCTCAGCAGTAACTTACGTGTAGTTCCAGACGCTGAGCACAACACCAAATATCATGTGAAGAACGCCAATGATGATCGAGATTTTCATTTTGTACGCATTCAAAAATATAATCTTGTTTGCGTTTGCCACCTGTAATGAGATTTCATGGAATTAATAACAAACTGACACATCCTCTTGGAAAGCAATTTTAAAAGAATGTTTAAATATTGTACGTTTTATTACTACATCCGTACGTACATAAACAGATATAAGTTTTTAACCCCTTCCTTTATTATTGTGCGTTAAAATGTGAGCTAATGTTTTTAACATAAACATATCATAGCGAGATATGTAGGGTATTTCTGGTAGAAAATTTATTAACCTGAGTTTGATTGTATACCGTATTTACTGGATTGTAAGCCGACCTTTTTTTACCGTTTTGGACCATCAAAAATCCCGACTCGGCTTACAATCGGGTTCAACCATTTTACATACAGTTTTGACCAAATATAAATAAATACATTTATAAAATAGGCAGTACGATTTCATCAGTACCGATAAGGACGTAAACGTGAACCTAATACATAAAAACGTGCAGTTTTTACTAGACGAAGTGTGATCTCTAGCAATATCATGGCTGGCCGACAGGTGACGTCACTGCGCCGGCCGGCCCTTGGGCTGGAGCGAGCGTGCCGGTCCGCTACGGTACCACTACCGCTGTATTTGCTGCTTGTACCTACTTACGTAATACGTGGTTGCTAAGTTTCAAAATGAAGACAATATACAGCAGAGTTTTAAAAAAGTAAGCAAATATGCAAAGGAAATGTTTAATATACCGGTACTAACGTAATTTTTTACGCCAGCTCATTCACATAATAAACTCACGGTTCCATTAAAGGTCTAATTCCGTATTTACCTATCTACCACCCGCACATTATTTCTAAAAAACTAAATGTTTGGGAGCGAGTACAGCTACAGCTTCCTTACGCTTTGCCGAGCCGGCCGGCTGCCAGTCTGCCTACTGCACCAGGACGTGCCGAGTGTAGTGTCTAACTACAGCGCCGGGCCATGCCGAGCTGCGCCAAGCCAGCATTCCTCTTATCTCGCATGACGTGTCTTGCCCGCCTGGCGCCGACTTGTTTACCTACCGTACTTCGTGTCAAACGGCGGGAAGAAAAATCATCGGCTCTGAAGACCTGAGAGGTTAAAGGACCGTAAAACTCTGCCATTGTCATTCAGTGCGCGGGACCTTCAAAATTCGGCTTATACACTAGACCCCCGATTTTACGAATACTCACGGTTCCTCTCATCGCATTCGTAAAATCGCTACCTACGTAAATTCGATAGGGGCTTATTTTGGCCCCCCCCCCACCCCGGCCCCTTTCCAAAACAGAACATTTTAAAATTGAATTTTTTCAGCAAAGTGTCTCTAGGCCCCGACTTCCGTAGCGTTTCGCGGGAAATTAATTAACGTAATAATGTAAACATAAATTTATACCAGTAGCCAGACGTCACACTGTTGAGCGGTAGATATGACCGACCATTGTCCCCATAAAATGAAAAAAAATCGAGATTCCGAGTGTCTTCTCTCGAGCGAATAGCCCGACTCCCGTTGAATTTAACGGAAAAATAAAGCAAGTGATAGTTGAAATATAAATTTATATCAATAGTCAGACGTCTTATGATCATAAGAACACCGCTAAACAATACATATGACTAATCCTTTTCCTAAAAAAATGAGAAAATCGAGATTCAGAGTGTCTTCTCTCGAGCGAATAGACCGACTTCCGTTGAATTTAACGGAAAAATAAAGCAAGTGATAGTTGAAATATAAATTTATATCAATAGACAGACGTCTTACGATCAAAAGAACACCGCTAAACAATAGATATGATCGACCTTTGTCCTAAAAAAAAAAGAAAAACCGAGCTGTCGAGTGCCTTCTCACGAGCGAATAGCCCGATTTGCGTAGCGTTTAATGAAAAAAAAAGTAGGCATTCCTTACTAGTAAAATGCCCTTGTAAATTATTTACCAAAGAAAGAAGGAATATGCGGATGTATATACTTAACGTAAAAACATTCCCTCGACGTTGTTGTTGAATAATATTGTACGAGAACGTAGATACTAGTAGCGCACAGAGCGGGCAGATAGCGCAACTGTACGAACGTTCACAAGATGGCAGATAGATAGCGGCACCGTAGCATATACCGACGTTGTTCCAAAAACGCCATTTTGTGACGTTCTTACCTAAAATCGTCGACAATTACACATGTATAAGTGATTGAAAATAATCACTTTCAGTCAGTATATGCGGTAAAAATAAATTAGGAGTTCCAGGATTACGTAATACACGAACGTCTATTTATTTTCCAAGTTCAACATACCCGGAGACAAATGTTTCTACACTTGGAAAATAGGTAGCGCTATTATCGTGCTCACTTGTGAAACGCACGTTTTACGACACGCAGTAACGCATTGTTTAAGCAAATTATGTGCCAAGTTAATTGTTTTTAGTACGTATGGTGTTAACGCAATAAAGAAAAATATCACGCTATTATTTATAGGGTTCGTGTAAAAAAGTAAACTCATTCGGCGCGAGACGAGAGATATATAAGACGCCGTGAAACAGCCTAGAAGGAGGCTGTACTATAGTTAAATGAGCATGTGCGCATGCGCTGGAACTTTTGCGTCTATAGTACGACCTCAATATAGATCCTAATACGTTGTACTTCACGGAGACAGGCCGGCCGGCTGGCACCGGCGCGGTTTTCAAACTGTCACTTTCGCATTTTTTAACGGATTTTCGCAATTTTTGTTTTATTTTAAATATTGTGACTTATTAAGTAATAACTGCAACTCTAGAATTCATATTTTAATGCCGGGAATTAGATACAGTACGTTTTATTCATTGTCAATGTAATTCCTTAAAATTTTTTTTTGTCATATAATTTTGTTATTTTTTGAGGGTTCCTGAGATTGTATTCGTAGAATCGCTACCTTCGTTAAATCCAGGGTTCGTAAAATCGGGGGTCTAGTGTAATTGGTGTCATATTTTAATTTTTTTTCCAATGGTTTGAAAGTTAGGGGTCGGCTTACATTCGGTGTCGGCCTAACATCGAGTAAATGTGGTATTAATGCACTGACATCAGCTTTATTTGTAGATATAAAAACTGCGATAAAAAAAGTGATGTTCATATATGAGAACTATGTAATTTAATTTGTAAGGGAAGATGTTAAACAGAACACTTCACTTTAGCAAGGCACCTATAAAGCATCTTAGGTAGGTGAGTGAAAAGGAAAACTTGCCAGAATGTTTGTCAGCACACAGTACGTAGAAAGTGCAGCATCAACTCACCTGCCAGATGGGGTCCAGTCCGAAGGGATACGGATACTGCAGGTAATCTGTCCTTGGGTCCAGCTGCAGATCTTTGTTGGTCATGACAGTACTGGTGTTATAGTTGACTGACCAATACGAGCCAAATACATTGAGAGACTTGGAGAAGACATCGTTGTACATGAGGCCGGTATACATGGAGAACAACCCCATCAGCAGGATGATGTACCGCCCCCCAAAGAAGATGTTCCAGATCTGAACACAACCATATACGACACTGACCGACACCACCTTCTCTTCTCACAAGTTCACTTTGTTCCAGTAGATATGTCGCAGGCAAGTGCACACTTTCAGAATAGTCACAAATGAACATGACATTCTAACAACTGGGTTCGCTGCTCAAGTTGTAATAATATTTAAATTACTGAACATACCAGATCTTACTACTGACAGTAGAGTCCTGCAAACAGGAAATAACTGGAACCAAGGCCTGTCTTGTAACTGTCACATTTGATGATTAACTGAAATGGAGTAGTGACAACACCAACTCACGTGCAGTAATGTACAACGAGCTGATGAACGTCATCTGGGGCAGAACACACATTGGCCAACAGATTCAAGTCATTTTATGTCAAAAAAAATTATTGCTGTCTAATTAATATTTGTAATTTACATAATACTACTACTCTTAAAAAAATATGTGGCGTGTCTTATAAGCATGTAACATATTGACACTGTATAATTACTCATGCAGAAACTACCAAAAAATGTGGTTTTGTAATCATTGTACTTCACCTAATGCACTCATTTCAATAATCTGAATCTTCACACTAACAAGCCACTACTGTAATCAAAACTGACCCAACTTGATCAATGTGAGGACTGTTCAATATGAGCATAAATCTATCCTGTAATAGTTGCTTACCTCACTGTCTATCTTCTTGGCGGCCAACGGTTTCTCCTTTATCACCATGTATGCAGCAAACAGCATCATTATCAAGCCATGTCCAAAATCCCCAAACATCACAGCAAACAGGAATGGGAATGTAATGATTGTGTACGGAGCTGGGAAACAAACATAAGAAAATCATTAGGTCTACAAACTGCTCAGGCATTTTACTTTATGCTGTATACATTTCACATTAATATAAAATAACTTTTCTTTAAAACCCTCAATTTTTAACTTTCACATATTTTAGTAAAACCCCTTTACAATGACCCCTTTTATTATGACCACGTTTCCATAACCACCCTTTCCTCTGCAAGCGATTATTCTAAAAAGGAAAGAGAAAGCTTTGATAAAAACTTCAAGATAATAGAGATAAACTACGCTGCCAGTACAAACAACTGCGCTGCTGCAGAGAAATAAGGTATTTCTGAAGTTAATGTGCAGCGTGTAAAGCACCCGGCTTTCCGTGTCTTAAAAATTTTGCAATTTAATTAATATAATAGTCATTTCACTTCATTTAGATGTTGCATCCTTGATTGTTATTTGTGGTGACTGCACCCTATTTCAATTAACACCCAACTGCGTGAGCCTACCCATGCCTCCAACTTGGTAAGGCCCATTTTACGTTTCCAACTATGATTAAA
>PNEQ01001694.1:0-18047 GCA_003012365.1 Medauroidea extradentata | reverse complement strand
CTACACTACAAACCCTCCAGACCTCTTCTTAACCTCCCAGCCCCCTTCACGGTCACCAACTCCTCCCGCAGGCCATTCCACTCCCGTACCGTTCTCACAAGCATTGTTTGTTTACCCCTCTCAGTCCTTCTCCAAACCCTCTGAATCTTCTCACTATTGGTTCCTCTCCCCTTAAATGTTCCCTTACTCAACTTGCAGGTCAACCTTCCCCACCCACCCTCTCCATTCACCATCCTGTACATCCTGATCAGTCTTTCGATTTTTCTCCTATCTCTCAATGGTTTCCAACCCATTTCCTTCATCATCACTGTATTGCAAACTAAAAAGGTAGGTTAATTGCGTGATTGTAATTTTGCTTTGCAGTAACACTTTCAGACAATATAGGATCTGTGTGGTGACTTCACATAAATAGTGTTTACTTAAAACACGGTTATTTTTACCTTTAAACGCTAGTCACATAAAAATTTTTCCGTGAATAGTAATGTGTACATACACAGTATCTGTCGGAGTCCAAGACGTTCCACAGGTGGAAAGTTAGGGTATGTATTTATTAATGTATGGTTGGCACTGGCTATGTATTATGACAGTTGTTGTATCTTTGCAATTAGGTGGTTGGTGCAGATGCTGACGTTGATGGCTGTGATGGACAAGAAGAAGGCCTGCTGGCACAGATAAAGATGGCGAGGCAAGAAGCAATAGTACAGAGTTTGTCTGCTGGCCTCACGGAACAGCAGCTTGAAGAGGAGCGCGAGTACACACTTTTTACACCCTTTTTTGTAGCTTACAGTTTAGGGGGTTGGGTTGCATTTGTAACAATAATAATGCTTGCAACTGGGCTACCATCTAGTAGTATGCATTCCAATTCCCTTGCCCCATTTTTTCCACTGCCTTTCATGACTGCTCTCAACTGCTCATGCTCTCAACGACACTGTTACCTCTTACAACAAATTCCACTCCCTGACCATCCTAACCAGCATCGACTGTAGCCCCTGCTCCATTCTGCGCTGTATTTTCGTACTGTTTCCTCTACCTCTAGAGAGAGAGATAGTGAGACAGAGCTGGGTAAGTGAGGTATTAGTCGAGAGGATGTCAGGTGAATTTTTGATCACTGGTAAACTTCACTTCATCATAATGTTTAAAATAAAAGTACAGTACATAAGAACCACATAAACTCCCATGGAACTTCTTTAGCATGTATTTCTGTCTTATATGACTCTTGACTTAATAATATAGTGAAAAATCCACTATGTGTTCCTGTCTTCTGGCAGTCAGATTGTATATGAGAGAAGGGTGGCCGGCTGCGGCTGGTGAGCCATACCTCTCGCCCTTCCTTCCAGAGGAAAGGATGTGGTACAGAGGAGATGAATGTGAAGCAGTGCCATAATGAGGGAGGCGGAGGGGAAATGGTATTTCAAGATAACCCACCTGCTAAGTGCAACATCCGCCACGTTTCTCACTTGATAAAATCCGGAGCCAAACCTGCCGGGGATCAAACCCGGATTTATTTGTTGATTTACTGTATTTATTTTCAAGCCTCCAAAATCACAGAACAGATGTGCAAGGAGTTGTCAGTTTGATAAAATACATAATTTGTTACAAAACATGAAGTTGCGTACAAGTAAGATACGTGGTTTTGATTATGATGTATGTACAATGCTAAGAAACAGCAATAAAGTGAAACCTAAATGACATAAAAAAACTAACAATTTGAAAATAACTAAACAGGTTTATAACAAAAACTTATTTAATTTATTATAAATATATTTACAGTTTTTAAATTAAAATCTAAGAAAACCCTGGTAATAAATTTTCTCTTAAGACTTCCGTATAATGTACTCAAAAAATTTGTAAATCCCTTTTTCCTGTTTAATTTAGAATTTTTTTTGTCATTTTCAAGGACTTGTCAATGTGCCTTGACTGTATTGTAATCCTTCCTTACAGTACGGTTAACTCTGCTCAGGCTGGCCGGTATCTTGTATTCCAGGACAGAGAAACAGCAGCTGGCTGCAATATTCCAGCTCCTGCAGGAGCAGAGCGAGAAGTTCCAGGTGGGCTCGATGGAGGAGCTGGAGGACCAGATGCGTCTCTACAGGAGATAGCAACGCTTGTTGTCTCTTTGAGCACAAACACACTGATAGCTCAGGTCGAGTCTGCCTGCTTAGGCTAAGGGAGCAATTCACCAAAACTTTTGTTTCTTTTAGTAATTTTTATATTTGTATGAAATATGATTTGTTTTGTAGACATATATTGTGACTTTCTTTTTACTGTAACAAACATTTTTAGGCCTCATAATTTTGTATGATGGCTTGTCAAAGTCAAAATTTACATAAAACAATTTTATAGTAGAAAGGAAATCCTACTGGAACCGAAGTGAAGTAATTCACACTGGAGAACAGTGTCACAGGCAAAATATGCATTAAATTTCTTTCATATTCAAGAAATATACTGAATTTAAAAGAAAAATGTTGCCAATGTTGTGAATGTTTTTAAGAATAGGCCTACAAGAAAAAATATTCAGTGTGGTTTTTATCCTACATATTTTGGTGTAGTCTGTGTCACTTTTCTCCAGTGTATTTCATTTTAGTATCGATTTTTTTCTAGCGTAATACAGTTTTATGCAAATTTGAACTTTCACACGCCATCATACGAAAACAATGAGAGCTAAAAATTTTTCATTACAGTAATAAATACTGTAGTTAACTATGTATACCTAAAAAATAAAACAATATCTGGTACGGATATAAAAATTGCTAAAACAATTGGAACTTCCAGTGTGTTCCCCTATTAATTAATTATTTGTAATGATACAGGGAGGTAGAACTATTAGTGAATGTTAGCAACATCGAGGAAGCTTCAAATAGTTAAATGCAACATATAAAAAGCTTGCTGCTTAAATCATCGAGACTGATGTTGAAAGTTGGTGGAGATTGTATAGTGAACTTTTTATAGACTTTGTATGTCTTCTATGCCTTCTCCAACTGAATAGTAAAGTTATCTGTGCACACTGCCAATTTCTTTGTACAAAAGGTGTGAACTACTGTATAAATATGTTGTTTTAAGCTACATTTGGAGGAATTGGGCGTAATTCACATAGTACTTATTGTGTCTGCTACAGTAAAAAAATAAAAGGTATAAATGGAAATATTGTCATTAGTGGACACTGCATTGGGTTCGGTGACATGGTGCAGGATCAAGCAATATTCTATCAATTGCTTCATTCTTGTCTACTCACGCATTATTTTTCCGAAATTCTTTGTCTTCTACGAAGCTATTTCATTAAAAATACATATGTGAGTGCATAATGTTTTTTGTTTTTATTAAAACTTGAACAAGAAAGGTAACAAAAATTGTGACCCATCTGTACCTTGCAGTAAGCAGCATTAAGTCCTCGTACGCTAGCCACCAGTGTGGCAGTCACAGCGACACTAGTTCATTACAAGTTGAAGTGAAGCAAAATGTGTTTACCTTCTTGTATAAGAAAGATGTCGGTGTGTACTAGGCTTCAAGGAATTAGTGCAATAACGTCTTGTATTTATCCAACTACAGTATTCACAAGGCACATCAGACTCAAGTAGCTATGTATAGGCAGTTTATGGTAATGTGAACACTCAAAGAATATCTCGTCTACATAGTAATTAACAATTCAGTATTTTATCATGGCCTAAAACATTAATTCTTGAGTACATACACTTTGATTATTACTTACGGTGCTTTGTTCATGTTTGAAAAGTGCCACAAAAATACAAATTGGCTGAATGGATTATAGGTAACCATGGCTTCAAAAGTGATCATTTTATTGTGAGCTGCCAATAACGGTGGATGACTACAGTTTCTTGCCTATTAAATAATGTATTAATGTAATGGGACTTGCAAATAATTTGATAGAACTTAAAAAATAAAACTGTTCCTGCAATTTGTTGTGCTGTAAATGTATGTATGTTACATATTTGTTCATTTTTGTTAGTGGAAGGCCTTTAGATTACATTGCGAGGTCCAGATGTAGAAAATATTAACGTCTTTGAAATGCAATGCCAGTACTGTAGTTTAAAAACAGCAACATTATCAAAGTTTGTGCCACAAATCAATAGTTGCAATTTTTTGTCTGTACCACAAGTTACATATTAGCAAAACATACCATAGCTGCCATCTACTGTATTTCATAGGAAAAATGTTGTTCACCATAATAATACTTGATATATTTTTTTAAGAACTACATTGTATTACACATTTAATAATTGTTTTACTGGATGTACAACACTGTTTCAAATGCTGATCCAAAATTAAAAGAAAAAACTGTTGATAAATCTTAGCTGTCCAGCAATGAATTCAACAGTTGAACCAGGGAGGTGATGTTTTGCTAGATATCAGTGCTGTGCTTCGTTTAGTTCTTTTCTTCATTAAATGACTCATAGCAGTCACTTGTGAACTGTGGTAGACAAAGCTTGAGAACTGAGTTTGGTTGTATGAAATTTTCTCGATATTTATGGAACAATGTAGGTAACTACCTGTCTCAGCTACACCTTTTGTTGTTGGCTGTAGACAAGTTAAGATAAACATTGTCCGTAAATATTAATTTGTGTTAGTCAAGAATTAACTTTTCCTGTGACAAGTTAGCATGAACATGGTTTGTAACGTGTTTACCAAGAATTCATTTTTAATGTGATTTCAGTAGCCCTAACCCACCAACAATATTTTCATTGCAGCCACCAATGAAATATGATTATGGAAACTATTTTTATGTGTAGAACTAAATTAAGGATACAATGACTCATTGTAATATCTGCAAGTATATATAGCTGAACTCCCATTTTAAGTGTACCACACTGGATTTTACGAAGTCATTTTCAGGAATCATAAGGCCTAACCAGGCACCGCGAGGCCTTGTAAAATCGAGGTTCTCCACTGATTTATGTAGAAATTTCTTTAAAATTCACTATTAATTGTTTGAATACACATACTCCTTTATACAAGTTACTTACATTGGTGGCACATTTCTGTATGTGACTGGGTTGATGCTGAGACAGAGATGTCACTGCACATCCTAAGGAATACATAGGTAGTTCCAAAAGTTTTTGTTCCAGTAACACCTCAGAGTTAGTTCAATTTAGAGGATGTAGGAAATTACTCTCGCAATTTACACTGTCAAAGAACCCAATAGGAACAGTTTTTGTGCCGTCTCCTCAGCTTTATATTGCTTAAAATGTCACTGGATATAACTACACTGGCTCCGTGTATCTCATGTGAAAATTTAAATTTTCCAAGGGGGTGCAGTTTTGAGCTGAGCTATCTGTGTGTAGTGATGGTGATGTGTGTGAATCCTGTTACTGTATGTCTTTATATACATACCTATATGTTATAAATGTTATGTATTGCCATATATATTTTGTTGAAACTCATTGCCTATATTCTTCCAGTTTTTAACTTCCTTAACAGATAATATATTTTGTATTTAATTAACTTTTAATGTAACAAATTTTGTGTCTGCCATATGGTGTTTTAAAACATTTTTTAAAAATATATCACTTGTTAGTAAATAATGTTTGTTGAGTTATTATGATTTTCACTTTTTCTTATTTATCTACCATAAATATGTCGATTACTACACATTTGCATGATTTTTATCATTTAAGAATACCTATTCTTTATTCACACTGACTAAAGTAGTTAAAGGTAGATGGTACAGCAATGTGAAACAGAGCATGCTAAAGGCACAATAAAATGTCTAGCATACAGTATAGAGTACATACAGCACAAAGATACAAAGTTGCTGAAAAATAGAAATTAAGCAAGGCTTTCAAAAATGCATTCTCTCTCTCTCCCCCCCCCCTCCACCTCCCGATTCATCTAAACCTTGCTGTTCAGTCGGTGCATGGTAATTTGCCTCCATTTTTTTTTTGCCCTCTATAACCTAAATATTATATTTTTTCGCTAGTTAGAGTACTCAAATAGTTTTTGAATTTGTATCTTCATACTTTCCACAAACTTCAGACAAAAAACATAAGGTAAATAAATTTCAGTTGATAGACAAAAAGTAATTGCATACCAGAACCTTGTAACTCAACACTAACCACACTAGTGTTTCAAAGTAATATAACAGACAGAGGTACCAAGTACTCACAGATGACACTTGTAAACAGATACACGCACACACGAAGGGACAACACACTTTTTTCCCCTGAAGAGCAGTCGCAACGTTTCGCCAGTATTAAACCGCTTCTTCGGGCCTTGGCACACATGAAATTATGGTTGTTTTAATTTTGCAATTTTGATTGGCAAGCTTAAAATTCATCATACCATCTTCAAAATCTCAATTGTATCAGCTACCACCCATTTTACTGCAAGAAATCCCTCCATACACCCAAGAAACCAGAGCCAAACACACATGCTCCACCGAAAATGATCTGAACACAAAGAAGTACAACCAAATAGCCAGAAAATTTTTGTTGACGGAGGCTACCCCAAACCCCTTGTTGACATTCAGATCCTACAAGAAACCACAGACCCGGGACACCAATGTCCCTCTGGTAGTACCTTAGTACGAACGCAACAAACTCCACACCATCCTCAACTGTGGCCACAAAAAAAAGTACATTAATATGTACTTCTTCATCACTAACTCACACCCCGTTCTCCAAACCTTCAAGATTGAATTTTAGACCACCTCCAAAACAAACTGGTGTGCCCCAAACTATCAACCATTCCTGTTCTCAGCACCATCATCACACACAGAGGTTCCCATCCCTGCAACAGCCCTCGCTGCAGCATCTGTACAACACATCTACCTTCCACATCCTTCTATATCAGGCTCACTAGTAATAGACATTGTACATACCAGTGCACACAGTGTTATGTTTGGCCTCACTGCAAACATATTAAGAGGATGAACGGCCACAGAGTCGATACAAAATAGGCAGTAGGATAGCCAGTTCCAGCCTAAACCTTCCGTTGCACATGCAGTCTCCCACAAACTCACTTTTGACTCCTGTTTTAACACCAGAGTGATGAGAACTTTAACCAACTTCAGACAAGTGCAGAACTGAAATACAGTAGAGCCCCGATTTAACAAACTCCAGAATAACGAAAACAGAGATTTAACGAAAGGATTTTTAGGAACCTTCAAAAAATAACAAAAAAATGTACATTAAATAACTGACTTCGATAAAATGGAAAATTAATGGTAATTTAAGTCTGTTAATAAATACTAGCAACGACCGCAGTATATACTTATTACTCCGGAGAAAAGTTTAAACCATCCGTCGAGAAACAAAAAAAATCTGTTGGAAACTTTGGCCACGGGAGTGATTTTGAGTTACGCGGCCGAGCGAGCACCGCTGTGTTGCATAACAAGCGCGTGCCTAAATCCTTATCTTGGCGGCTAGCGAGTGAACTAGCATGTAGGTATCCATTCTCCACAGGCGGTGGACAGCACAAGAACTACTGTAATTCACAGATAGTGCTTCACGTCTCTGTTAGAATACGATAACAATTTTTTTCTCAGATGCTAAAAAAAGTTTGAGTGCAAAGTATTTTTAGCGAGCAACAAGAACACGGCTGCATACAAGCTACAATGGCCGCTGTGTGTATTTAATAATTATTTTACCGTTGTCTCGCAAACTTTTAATTCAGTTTTCATTTTTACAAAAAAAAATTTTACCTTTTTTATGTGAATTTCTTTAAATTTGTTGGTGGAGCGGGCGGGAGACAAAAAGATTGACGGCTCTGCGTTGTTAGTCATCACTTCTCAAGTGTTGATGGCTCGCAAGGGCGGTCTAACTCACCATGCGCACGCTCGCCGAGTGTTGCACTGAAAGTTTTTAAAATGTTTTTTCGCCAATTTTTTTTTCTTTTCAATGCTGTGGCTTACCTCTTGACGTTTTGTTATTATTTTGAGCCAATATACTTTTTTAAAATTACATTAAATTCCGATGAAACATGCCAGAGGATTTAATAATTTGGGTTGGGGGGGGGGGGGTGAAGTGAGATTTTACGAAACATCGATTTAGAGTAAACATTTTCGGGTCCCATGGCATTTCGTTAAATCGGGGTTCTACTGGGAACTAACCCATCAATACATCACAAAATCGAGACAGCCCCCACACTTGAACGTATGACAACTTCTTTCAAATTTATTGGGAGAGAGAAATGCCGCCACACCCTAGTTTGCCCCTCGGCTATTAGGTGTACAGTCGACAACCACAGCTTACCGCCCTCCATACTGAAGTGTGTAGTCATTCACTGACCCGAGGAAGCTGGCTTTGCCAGTAAAACTTTGCAATCGTGTGAAAAAAGGTGTCGTCCATCTGTTTTATATATTCTCCTACCTGCAAGCGTAATTTTGTAAGTACTTGTGCATCTTTGTCTTACATGTTTTACTAATCAAAATAAAGAATTGGCACTGCATCACTACCAGGCTAAGTCTTTTAAATGTTTGTTAAAATTATTTACGTTGGAAGCAAGTGAACACCCAACATGCTTTAATGAAAGCATCCCTACCATTTGAAGCAGTCCACAACTCTCCATAATAAAAGACAGATACAAATAAACTACAGTATGTACGTACAACTTTTTTTTGAAAGCCTCTGAATACTCAAGGCACCAACACAACTAAAACCACACCCAATATAAATACATAAACCTAATTTATTCAGCTGTCATTTCTCATCTACTCAAGCGTAAACAAGGTGCTCAAGGTATGTGTAACATCTGCCTGTACAATGGTTTACACTTCTGCTCTTGGCCTGGGAGTACAGTTTGCATAGCCACCAACACATACCGTATTTACTCGCGTAATCGCCGCATATTTTTGACAACATTTTAGGCCCAAAAAATGGGGTGCGGCCATTATGAGGGGGTGTAGAATATAACAAATGTACATTTTATTTACTCGTCCATAGCGTGACCATTTCTCCAAAAATAAAGAAAAAGATTTTATCGGTGTATAGTACAGTAAGCATGGAAAAATTAAGAGACCATAAAATCTTGTTAATCCATTCATGTGCGTCACTCAATTAAAGTCGTTCAAAATTATCCCGCATTAGATGTTTACATTTTACGGTCCATTACATGTACGCTATTATTTCCCGTGAAGTAGTTTATAAACAAATCCGATTCATGCTTAAAACGTCACAACTCTCCAGACGCCGTTACGTTTATCAACAGAGCATCATCAACCAGTGAGCGCAACTCATCGTATCAACAGCACGTAACCAGCGAGCGTGACTCATTGTGGCAACAGTGCATCAACAAGTGAGCGTGACTCATCGTGGCAACAGCGCACCAAGAAGCGAGTGGGACTCATCCTGTCTGGTACCTAGATGCTCGGTTCTGCCGCAACGTCTTATAGGCACGAAAAATGAAGGATCTAGTCGTGCGTGCCGGCGCGACGCGCTTTCGATTGACGAACGTTTGCAACTGTCACGTTTTGGAGATCACATTTTTGCCATTCTGGCTAAGATGTTTTCTCGCCGAAGTCCATAACAAAACCTGATCCCTTGGTAAACGTCTTAACAGAATTTTACTGTATTGTATCCCATGTTGAAAAATATGGGGTGCGGCCATTATTTGAAGTTTTTAAATACTGCTCTAGGCCTTTCAAAATAATGGTGCGGCCATTATGCGAGTAAATACGGTGACTTACTCTGCCAAGGTGCAAAAATACGCGAAACAACTGGTAAAAAAAAAAAAAAAAAACTGATGCTTTACCTTCAGGCCAATGAAGTGACATGTCATACATGGTATTTTGTAACTTAAAAGTTAACTCTCAGACCAAAATAAAACACGTACATTTTTTCTGATAACTGATCTTGACGCAAGACTTGTACCATTTATAGCCTACCAGACACATTCAGAACTATACAATGATTTAATTGCTGGTAATTAGGAAATAAGATATACTAGGGAAACCAAACAAATAAATTACAAACAGTATTTATTAAACTGAATGAAACTACAGTTCTTATTAACAGAAGGAAACGAAACGTTCAGTACAAAATTATAGGAAATGAATCACATACTGTATTACAAAACTTATTGTATGTGCACTTCACATTCAACATCCGTGAATACTAAAATGCTGAAATTTGAGTGAGCCAGATCACTCGGCCATACTACACAGGCTCATCGTATCTTTGTCTGCAGTGGAAGAATTAATGCTCTGCTTATGGAAGAGGTGTGTAGTGAGACCCGACAGGAACATTGGAATGGAGGCTTGTTCTTTCAGGTGGAAGTCTATTATGTCCTTCAACGTCTTGGAAAAGGTCGTCTCCAGAAGATCCAGCGACCCGGTAGCATTTAACTGCGGAACAACAAACAACTCTCACCACCACTACCGAGCTAACAATAGCTACATGTATCAGATAAAAGCTGGTTGTTCTTACAGACAAGCAGTACAGTATTCATAGGTTTGAAGCCTGTGTGTACATCAAGTACAGTCATCTGAGTTACCCCATGACAGGCATCTAGACTAAACCATAATGCTGTTTCATACGATGTAATAAAATCTGTTCGGTTTCTTATTGTAAAATGAAAATGGACGTACAGAAAGTGTGATTACTTGAGACAGCTACACACTTAAAATATAAATGAAGTACAGTAAAACCTCTTTATAACGACCCAATGGTTCCCGAGATTAGGGTCGTTATAGAGAGGTGGTCGTTATAAGATTTCGGACCAATTTGGAACCTCTACATGTCAAAATAGGCCATTTTCACATCAAGACCATGTTCAGTCATCTTAAGCAATAATAAATCTTACATTAAAACTAAGTTATAAACAATATTTATGACCAGGCGTCTTTTTAAGAAAAGGCGATAATGTATTCTGCTCTCGGGGCTTTTCTTTTATGCCGTGAACACTTAGAAAGTCACGCGCTGTGAGGTTACGTGCCATGTCGCCGATTGCTTGTTAACCGCCGGCCGGGAGGATAGACCAAGTGGAAGGAGGGGGGGGAGGTGAGTGCCGGAGATGGCTGCGTGCGCATGCACCGATCAATACCACAGCCACAGCAGCTGTCCTCTTCAGCGCGCCAGCTTGCTGTGCCTTGAGATCGACAGAAAGATAATCACGGGCGTGCACTGTGACGTAACGTTATCGCTCACTTAAAATATATTTAACTTACATGTCAATGCGTAAAATATTTCGTTCAGGACAAAGAAAATGGAGCGACATGGTCCCCACTCTACTAAAAGTGTACTGTTAATTAATTAGTTAACAGCATAGTCGTAGCTGTTGTATGAGCAAACGTTTAAATTTATTAAAGAGTACACAAGGGAAAAAAAAAATCATGAAAAAACTACAAGTACACTAGTAAGAAAATTACCAGATATAATATCCAACAAACGTGATAAATTAGGCAGATCATTTGTTTACTATTATCATTGCGTTCGTTGACGGGACACTAAATAACCATACAATAAAAGAAAGTCTGACACATTAAAGGGCCAAACAACACTGTTTCCTATTTTTTAAAAAAGTCCGCTTACAGGGAAAGTTTTGTGCTCTAAGTCGGCTGAACCATTCCAGCACAGCTTCCTACAAATTGGTGTGCATCTTACGCCTTAGTTTTTTTACATTTGCATTGCGTCCTTCCTTCTGCACTGCATTTACGATCTCGTCCATCATTTTTAAGATTGTAAACAATGTTGATTTCGGGATGCCGAACTCCCGCGCAACCTCTGACTTCGGCTTCTGTGTCGATTTCACTTCCTTGATTATTTCATACTTCTTCAGAAAAGACAAGCCGACTCGCTTTCTACTCATTATGGAAATATCGAAAGTCCGTATGAAGTTTTAAAAAATGTATGGGTCGTCAACAATTATTTACAAAATCAAACCTAATAATCGTAACCAAATCGAAAGCTAAAAGAACTGCGTGGGTCAATATTTTTTCACAAACTCAAACCAAATAAATTACAAATTGAAATTGTGAAAATAAGCGTAATAAGTCGTAATAAATCGTAAAAATACAAGAGAAATCCAAAAGTCGCGCAATAAAGTTGTTACAATAGAGCAAACATAGAGCGTGTTGCGTATCTAACAGCGACCGAGAGAACACTGGCACGTGAACAAAGGTGGAGAATACAGAGCGCGCCGGGTATTCACGTGAGGGGAAAGGAAGATAAAAATACCGTTACGGCTGGAGAAAGGAAGGATGAGTCACCGCTTGGCGCGTGGTGTGACACGTCCGCGTCTGCTGCGTGTTGCTGTAGTCTATTGTTATTGTAGTCACTGTAGTGGGTGTTGAGGTTATGTGGTGAAGTGCGCCGGATAGCTCAGTTTAGTCATTTAAATGGAGACGGAAACTATTATTATGATATTGCAAATTAGATTCACGTAATAAGGCAACTGTTTGTTTATTTTTTAATTTTACCTTTCACATTTTTTTGCTTGCTTCATGAATATTTTACAACTGACGGTTTGGTCAACACACAAATAAACGGGAAAAATGGTCAGATGTCCGGCGTTACCAAGCCCGAACAAACGAATTAAATACGAAGCACTTGTTCGTTGCGACCGAAAGACAAACTGCTCTACAACACAGCGACCACCTCGGGCCAGCGCCCGGCACCAACTGCTCTACCACTCACCTCCGCCTCGGGCCAGCGCCCGGCACCAACTGCCCCCTCACGGCAACGGACATGGTAACAAATAGCGCACACGGCGGAGTGATACAACAGTATCCAAAATTTAACAAAACTCGCAAAATTACCCTTACAACATGAAACAAAGCATTCCAAGATTTCCGTTTATAGGTTTTACACTGAAAGAAAATTCTTTATCCACACAAATATAATAATTAGGGACAAAAGGTGCGCAACAGCGGAACTACTTTCGCGGCGCAATACCCTAAGCAACCCCCTGTGATGGCTGACCTACGTGCGTCAATAACCTACGTCATGGAGAGAATTCCATGAAGCAAGCGATCAACCACAATGTTGGCGCCAGAAATCCTACAGCCTGGAAAAGCTTGCAACACCTGAAGTTACTCACTTCACCAGGGCAAATTTAATAATAAGCTAAAATTACTAAAACTCAAAAATTAGTCAAAATACAAGAAAAAGTTATATCAACAAAAATAATTAAAATTTTACTGTGGTCAATTTGAAACCAAACAAGCAAGGAAAATAAACAAATGACTCTACTTTAAAATTCCTTGACTAAATTATATTTAAATTTTGAAAGGATGAATTTAAATTAATATGTCCCCAATTACTAAGTTATTGAATTCTGTTGTATCATACCGGACACCTGACTAACTCACCCTGAAAATGGCATATAGCCTGTTAAGAAAGATTTACATATAAATTTAAATAAGAAAATAAAACACTTTATAAATATTTAAACAAGATGGGGAAGTGGCTGAACACTTCACAGTGGAGTACAGTTCTCGCCACTAGAAACGCAACACGGCGCACAAAAACCTTTTTTTTGCCGATTTCCTTGAAATTTGAAATAAAAAAAAAATAAAAAATCACTGTTTCCCAAAAACAGGTTGTTATAGACAGGTGGTCGTTATAAAATGGGTCGTTATAAAGAGGTTTTACTGTATTGAGATGCGTGTGTGTCCTCCATCTTTCAAATCTTCACTATGACTAGGTACCATGAATTAAATTGTGTTTTTATTCCTAGTTCAGTACCTGCCTTGGGTATGGATACTTGACTATCAACTTCTTGTTACAATGTCTGTACACAGAATATTTTCCAAACTTATTTTTAAATAACTTCCGCACATACGTAATACTTACTTTGAACATGAGGTAGTCCGATGGAGACTCTGCATACACGCTGGTCAGCTTGTACTGCTGTTCACCCACACGGTCCACGGTGTAGCCTGTCAGCATGAAGATGGCTTCGCGATACTCCTGGCTGGTGTTCCGGAATGCCTCCTTCAACCGCAGCATCTTCTTCTCGTTGCTCTTCACTTCGTTGCGCAGCTCTGCAAATCATTCAGTGCAAACAGGTTAGTGCTTAATGGATTTATTTTCAGCACTAGTGAGTATGCAATGATATTGTATGTGGTGGGTAGGAGCTGTGCTGGAATGACAGGGCAGCAGAAAGGGATATTGAGGAAACCAGCAGACTAACTGCATAATTTGGCACAAATACCAAATGCTAAAATCTGGGTTGAGTGCGCCTGGAATCAAACTCAAATCGCCTTGGTGAGAAGCAAGCACCGTAGTAGCTGCACCAGCCATAGTCCCATGAGGGAAGCAACATATATGCCATTATTTGTATAAAAGAAAACTGGAGTGCTCATAGAGAAAATTATAGTCATTGAATAGTTCTCAAAAACTAGTTTTAGCTTGGATCTTTCAAAACAAAACTTTGCTTACTGTAGTCTTGTATAATAATTTTGTACTGCTACCTATGTTGTGTGTTCAACATTTCATGCAAAACAAACTGCTTTACAGTATGTTGAGAATGATAAGTCATCTGAAATGAAAGTTTAATTTACATTAAAACTGTGAAATCCTGCAAATAAGCTTTCTTTTTTAAAAGTGTAAACTAAAAACAATTATCCTATAATTTTTTCTGAGTAATACACTACACCCCCGATTTTACGAATACTCACGGTTCCTCTCATTGCATTCGTAAAATCGCTACCTTCGTAAATTCGATAGCGGCTAATTTTGCCCCCCCCCCCCCCCGCAAAATCTTAACAGAAATTGTTAAAATTGCATTTTTTCTGCAAAGTGTCTCTAGGCCCCGACTTCCGTAGCGTTTTGCGGGAAATTAATTAACGTAATAATGTAAACATAAATTGATATCAGTAGCCAGACGTCACACTGTTGAGCAGCAGATATGACAGACCCTTGTCCCAAAAAAATGAAAAAAATCGAGATTCCGAGAGTCTTCTCTCGAGCTAATAGCCCGACTTCCGTAGCATGTAACGGAAAAATAATGCAAGTGATAGTTTAAATATAAATTCATATCAATAGCCAGACGTCTTATGATCAAAAGAACACCACTAAACAATAGATACGACCAATCATTTTCCTAAAAAAATGAGAAAATCGAGATTCCGAGTCTCTTCTCTCGAGCGAATAGACCGACTTCCGTAGCATGTAACGGAAAAATAACCCAAGTGATAGTTTAAATATAAATTTATATCAGTAGGCAGACGTCTTACGAGCAAAATAACACCGCTAAACAATAGATATTATCGACCTTTGTCCTAAAAAAAAAAAGAGAAAACTGAGCTGCCGAGTGCCTTCTCACGAGCGAATAGCGCGATTTGCGTAGCGTTTAATGGGAAAAAAAAGTAGGCATTCCTTACTAGTAAAATGCCCTTGTAAATTATTCGCCAAAGAAAGAACGAATAAGCGGATGTATTTATTCATTGCGCAGTTTTATATAACTTAACGTAAAAACATTCCCTCGATGTTGTTGTTGAATTGTACAAGAACTAGCGTGCAGAGCGGACAGATAGCGCAACTGTACGAATGTTCACAAGATGGCAGATAGCAGCACCGTAACATATACAGACATTGTTCCAAGAACGCCATTTTGTGATGTTCTTACCCAAAATCGTCGAGAATTACATGTATAAGTGATTAAAAATAATCACTTTCACAGTCAGTATATGCGGTAAAAATAAATTAGGAGTTCCGGAATTACGTAATACCCGAACGTCTATTTATTTTCCAAGTTCGACATACCCGGAGACAAATGTTTCTACACTTGGAAAATAGGTAGCGCTATTATCGTGCTCATTTGTGAAACCCACGTTTTACGACTCACAGTAACGCATTGTTTACGCAAATTATGCGCCAAGTTAATTGTTTTAACTGTTAACGCAATAAAGAAAAATATCACGCTATTATTGATAGGGTTCGTGTAAAAAAAGTAAACTCATTCGGCGCGAGACGAGAGAGATATAAGACGTCGTAAAACAGCCTAGAAGAAGGCTGTACTATAGTTAAATGAGCATATGCGCATGCGCTGGAACTTTGCGTCTATAGTACGACCTCAATATAGATCCTAATACGTCGTAGTTGGAGACAGGCCGGCCGGCTTGGCACAGGCGGCGGCGGCGCTGCAGCCGCGCGGTTTTCAAACTGTCACTATCGCATTATTTAAAGGATTTTCGCTATTTTTGTTTTATTTTTAATATTGTGACTTACCAAGTAATAACTGCAACTATACAATTCATATTTTAATGCCGTGAATTAGATACAGTATGTTTTATTCATTGTCAACGTAATTCCTTACAATTTTTTTTGTCATATAATTTTGTTATTTTTTT
Organism: Medauroidea extradentata; assembly: GCA_003012365.1. Lineage (NCBI taxonomy): Eukaryota > Metazoa > Arthropoda > Insecta > Phasmatodea > Phasmatidae > Medauroidea > Medauroidea extradentata. Next base: position 1,804 of record PNEQ01001694.1, on the reverse strand, counting down.
TTGGTTCCTGAGATTGTATTCGTAGAATCACTACCTTCGTTAAATCCAGGGTTCGTAAAATCGGGGGTCTAGTGTATGTCTATTTTCATAAAATTTTCACCCACTTACTAACCAAAGTACTGTATTTATTTCTCAAATTTTATCTTAGGACAAAAATTACACAGATATATAGACATTTGCAAAACAATAAATTATCCTGCATGACAAGAAAATGACGTTTATGTTTGTACCTCTGCATGAAAAAAAATGTGTTGTTTTAGTTTTGTCTTTATGTCGGTCTCCGAGTGATATACTTTTGCCATACCTTCCAGTTCCTTCTCGACCAGCTGCTGGTCCTCAAGATTCTGCGTCACCTCCTGGTCGCCCCGCATCAGCAGTCGCACCCTTGCTCGCAGCTCCTTGCACTCCGCCTTCAGCTCGTTCAGCTCCGCAGAGCGGCGCTTAATCGCCCAACGCACTGGGTTGTTCCTGCAGCATGCAAGACGTGGCTCAGCTGCTAAATATCCTCCATGACCCACTAGACACATCAACTCAGTCGATCCCCTGCTCTTATCCATAGAACTGAACTTTTGAGTAATTTATCACATTTATTTGATTATAACACCCAATTCTGAGATCCAGAAAATTAAAATACTAACACTTTTAGTAGAAAATAACCCTACATCCATTAAGGATAAGCAAATATTTGAAAATGCTAACAGCATTCTGAAAACTATGTCACCACCCCTTCGTGAAGGAAGTTCCCCAGGGAAGCTGGGGGGGGGGGGGGGGCACTGGCTTATTGAGACTCTGTGGTTGGCTTTAGCCCTGAGGAGGTGTGATGCGGTGCCTCAGCACCAGGGGCTGAGTGGAGCCACGTAACAACACACAGACACGTCAAGGGGGGGATAGTTTCTTACTTAGAATGTTATGTAGGGTTAATATTTACCTTAATTGAATAGGTCTCCAAGCAATGCCTTCTTGCGGTTTGAGAGTGGTAGAGGTTCTAGATAAGCTTTGTTCCGAAGCTGTTGAACTCGCTGAGGGCGAGGAGGGGATAGTTTAGATGGCGACTTTATCGGGCTGACTGGTGTTGGTGCCCGCCTTGTCATGCGTTGCAATATCTTACTCAGCGAGTCAGAGTTACGAGACCTTCGCTTTTTGGATGATGGTGAGGTCTCTGGATTGTGAGGAACTATCTCAGGATGTGTAGCACTCGGTTGGCAGTACTGTATACACAAGTCGTGCAGGGTGGGCTCTTGCCCCGGGACCTTTTGAGGTGGGGGTATTAGACCCTTTGGAAAGGAGGCCGGATGGGCCTTGCGATAGCGCTGAATAGCAACCTTACTTATCCTATTTTCTAAAGATAGGATTTCCTCAGTACTAACGGTGATCACAAGCACATCCTCGTCACACATTTGAAATAAATATTCCGATTACTTTGGTTTTTACACTGTATTTACAATTTTTCTGGGCACTAGTTCACAATTAATATACACAACTTGTATTAACAAATATTTATACAAATTATACACTAATACACATGGTGGAGCCTCGCGCACACGCTAACGCTGACTTCCGGTCTTTTATAGATGGCTCACCGCGTGGTGGCCAGAGATATGCATGTGCACATAGGGTGCTTTCCGTAACTTACGACGCGCGCCCGACGCGGAAGAGATAGGCAAATGGTCCTCCCTGAGAACCGTCCAGTAAATTACAAAATGGTGAGGGCGAGAGGGATCCAGGGTTCCCTTTGCAAGAAACAGCCTGGAGGTTATCGGGGTGTTCCCTTCGCAAGAAATCTGCCCCTGGGTTAGGTAAGGTG